>JBBPKV010000073.1:0-34138 GCA_038089455.1 Tylopilus cf. leucomycelinus
CCTCTAGAGAAATTTCAGATTTGTTAAATCTAGAGAGTAAGTGGTCCTTTAAAATGTTCATACAATAGTTGAAATCATTCCTCCCCTTAACCTCTGCATGAATTCCAGTACCTTTGAATCCCACAGACTCCCATACAACAATATTTCTCCTTTAAGTTTCATTATTCTTTGAATATTTTTGTCAGTAAGACTTTTATCTATCTATTTCCATGTCAATTTCTATTGATTCTGGTCTCATTTGACCTAATAACATTTCCCAGTCCTTAATATCCCATTTCTGATACTCCCAGGCAAAAGTTGAACAGTTATCTTGTTTGTTAAAGTAAGAAGTGACTTTATTTTCTTTGTAATAGCCTTTTATGGTTGTTTTTTGATGATATTTCATACTAGTTGTGAGGGGACTACACTGGAAATACTGGAACTGATGTGTTGAATACCCTAGACAACACTGACAGCTTTGCTTGTAGTGATAAAAGTAATAAAAGTATATTATGATATGAAAGAAAGCATTCAGAGTTAGCTAGAAAGAGGTGTAGATCTATGTGAATGGGATCCATGACTACTCTAGTGGTCATTTACCTAGTTAGAATGAAATTGGATAAGTAAATGACCATTAAAGAACAAAAAAAGGGTAATTTCTCTTTATAAGTGAAATTTGATTCTGTTATCAATTTAAAAGATATAAGAGATGAACACAGTACTTAAATAGTGTCAGTTGAGAAGGTTACTATGGCATGGTAACCATGGTAACAATATGTCATACTACTATCAAGGGTTACATAAGATAGTTATTAATCTTTGATATGGCTAACAGATAGTTATAGAATTAAGTCAATGACATATTGATTTGAATTGACCATATCTCCATGGATACTTATTCAAATTACATAATTTATTTTTTGACACATAGCCAAGGGCATGTACATTTTATGTCTCACTTACACTTTGGCCCTATTTGTTCCTGGGCATGAGTTATTTAGCTAATACTCCAAAATTGCAAAACATTGACTCAATTTTGGAAGTCACTGTAACTCACCTAGTCCTTGATTACAATGGACATTGCAAGAACATTGTCACAGAAGTCACAGACTTAAGCAAGAACCAATTCATACTAGGACACACCTGGCTACAGTGACGCAACCCTGAGATTGACTGAACCACAGGCATAGTTTAAATGAACCACTGCCCTACCTTCTGTCAATCTCTACAAGAACAACCTGACCAGATTATTCAACACCTGGAGGAACTTGAAAGAGACCATCTTGTCATATGAAATCTACAGAAACACAAAGAGCCTGAGACCAAGTCAAAACCAGACTTAAAGTGAGAAGATCTAGTACCTTGAGCATACCACAAGTACCTCAATGTCTTCTCTAAGAAGGAATTTGAATGCATGCCTCTATGCAAAGTATAGGACCATGCTATTGATCTAAAGGATATCTTCAAAGCCAAGAAAGGTCACCTCATCCCCTTGTCCCCTCTAGAACAACAAGAAGTTTCAGATTTCATTGATGATCAACTATGAAAAGGCTACATCCAACTGTCCAAGTCACCACAAATCTCATTTGTATTCTTTCTACCAAAGAAGGATGAAAGGAAATGGATGGTATAGGACTACCAATACCTAAACAAATATACTTCCAAGAACAACTAAAATTGAAAGAAGTGAAGCTGTTTACCAAGATGAATTTACAATGGGGATACAACAATGTTCATATCAAGGAAGGAGACAAATAGAAAGCCATATTCATATGCCACAGAGAAGCATTCAAATCCCTTGTAATGTTCTTCGATCTCACCAACTCATCTACAATATTCCAAACCATAATGAACAACATACTTGCCAATCTCAAAGTATTAGTTGTTGTCTATGTTACAATTTCATACATATATCAGCTTATGTTTCTTCTTTCTTACTGACTTATCTTCACTCAATGGCATGGTAGACCTTTCTTCGAGCATAAGTACCTCCTCCTTGTTCTCAGTCCTACATCTTGGGACCTAACCCTCTTATAACCCATAGATCCTATCATTCATGTTCTAACCCTTCTTCTCTATATGACAGGATGACTCCTTTCCTCTCATCAGCTCCTTTCACTTCATCTTCTCTCCATGCTGATGAGGGTCCATTGAGCCAGACAATCTCTACCTATGGAGTTGCCCCTTCTCTAGTCAATTCTCTTATATTGACTACATATCCCTTTCTTTCTCATGCTTCTATGGGATTCCATGAGCTTCCATGCTTAGTCATCTCTTAGTACTTATACCCTGGATGAGTCATATATTTCTCACTTTTGATCTATGCAATTCATGTTGATCATTGTTCTAAGAGTGATTCTCTTAGTCCTTGACCAAGTACTCTAGTTTGCTATCTATCTAACAGCTTGATACTTGATCGTTCTCGAACCCCTAACTCAGGAGACTAGTAGTAGTGTGCAACTCTTTATGAGGTCCTCATGCTAGTCATCCTTGGATGCTCTTGAATATTGTGGAAGCTCGTCACACTATACATTTACAGACCAGTTTCTCATGTTAGTTCAGGTTCTCATACAGATCCTTCCATTGTGTTCAAGATGTCCATCATGTCTTGTGTCAGTCTAATGTCAGTCCATTCCTATCTGTGCATATTCCTATCTGTGCATATTTTGTCAGTCTGAGTCCAATTGACAGTCCACTTTTCAGTTCTGTTCGTAGTTCGAGTTTGAATACAATCTTTTATTTCTTATTTTCTTTGACATCTGTCACTTTGAACAAGTCATAAGTCACCTTCCTGTCACAGTCACATCAGTCACAGATCAGACAGTATTTCATTTAGATTACAAATATTCATTGACAGATATATATGGTTTTTTGACTTGATCTTGTGGTATCCTTTGATAGGACCACATGTTTCTACACAGTCCTGGGAAAATGCCCAGACTATAAAGACTTGTATCATGCATTTAAATATTATCACATATCACTTATCGGGTTTCACTTCATTTTCAGTTTTTGTTCGATTCCCTCTCCATTCGTATCCTTGCTGCCATTTCATCCATTTATGTAAATAGTAAGTATGGTATAAAGAAATAGTATCCTGAATATAAATAATAGTCTGTGAGTATCCACATACATTAAAGGTTAACCCAGAGTTGAGGGCAACCGCATATGGTCATATTGCTATGCATGGGCATAGGGTTGCTGATGGATCAGGGCCTAGGGTATAACTATAAGGAGGAGGCCATGAGGTGGAAAGCTGTATGAATATGAAATAGCATATAAGGCAGTCTCTGGCGAGGTACTGAGCATAGCCTTGTGGGCTATGTAAGGCTGTGTGCCATGAGGTTACCATGAGGTGATGCATGAGGCATTATAGCCAATGCTAGGCCAGGGCTGTGTTGATGATGTCATGGTGTAGTCACGGTGGCAGTATCATGCATTGGTGGTCATATAGAGGACGAACGAGTGGCCATGGAGACATCAGATAAAGGTGGAAAAATAAGGTAAAATAAGGACAAATAAGGCCAAATATTGTGGGGCCAAATAAGGTCCAAATAGAGCCAAATAGAGCCTTATTATGGCAGAAAAGGGAGTGGAAAATGGGGATCATAATACTACCCCCTCTCTAAAGATTGACTTTTAGGTGATTGAAAGGTAATTGATCCTCAGGAGTGGTGATGATAGGGGAGCCACAGTAGGCGAATAGATCGTAGAACTGGGCAGCAGAGCAGCAAAGGCGGCAGGGCATGGCCAGGTGAGCAGTGTGAAAGTCATTTAAGATGTCACGAGTATAGGAAAGATTGAAGGCTGGTTCCCATATATGGTCTTCATCTGAGTAGCCTTTCCAGTGGACGAGGTATTCGAGATGGTTGCGACGGAGGCATGAGTCGATGACATAGTCAACTTCATATTCGGAATCACAATCTTCCATAACAAGAACAGGTCCAGGGTGAAAGGTAGGTTGACCTTCAAGAAGTTCTTTATAGAGTTTGACCCAGGAGATGTTGACGACAGGGTAAATGCAGAGGGAGCTAGGGAGATGGAGTTTAAAGGAGTTGGGGCCGATGAGGTTGGTGATCACGTAGAGACTGAGCCACTTTTTTGATAGCTTTTTACTAGCATGGGTGAGCCTTAGGTTGGCCGTTGCGAGCCAGACTTTATCGCTGATGGAGTATGAAGGTGTAGATGAGTGAAGTGAGTCTGCCTTCTTTATCATGGTAGTGTGAGCCTTTTCAAGGTTAAGTTTGGTGTTGGCAAGCATGAATTTCATGGATGAGGTGAGTGTCTGCTGCAGGTACTGTGGTGGCTTTCTTTTCAAATCCCATGTGAGGTGTGTATGAACAGGTGATCTCAAAGGGTGATTTCCGTGTGGTAGCTTGGCATTTGGAGTTGTATGAGAATTAAGCCAAGGGTAATCAGTCTACCCAGTCATGCTGGTAATCCGAAGTGAAGAGGTGGAGGTTTTGTTGGAGGTCGCGAATCATACATTCCGTTTGTTCATCCGTCTGAGGATGAAATGCGGTGGAGAGGCATAGATGGATGCCTAGGCGGCTACATAGATCCTTCATTACTTGCGATGAGAATTGTGGTCCTCAGTCGGAAACAATGCTCTTTGGTAATCTATAGTTCTTTCATATATGATGCATGTAGAGGTGTGCAGTGTCAAGTGCTATGATTGCTTTGTTGCAGGGGATGAAAATGACTTCCTTGAAGAAGTGGTTGATGGCGATGAGAATTGAGTCAGATCCATGGCTTTCAGGGAGGTCCATGAGGAAATCCACTGAGATGTCTTGCCAAGGGGCGTCAGGCATCTCGAGGGGTAGAAGTTTTCCTGTAGGAGGTTTGTTTGTGCCTTTAAAGCATGCACATCTATCGCATTGTGAGATGTAGTCTTTGACATCTGTAGTCATGTTAGGCCAGGTGTAGCTGCATTGTATCAGCTCGATGGTTTTGTCTGAACCTGGATGTCCTGCAACCGGTATGTCGTGATGAAGTCGAATGACTTCGAGTCATGTGGCACTATCATTTGGTATAACGAGGCATCCTTGTGGGTTGTGATAAATATCTTCTTCCCTTATCATCTCCTTAATCCTTTCATACTCCTTGGTGATGTTCACTGAAAAGGCATTGGTGATTTGCTCTGGTGGGATGACGAGTATGTCTTTGTTGTCTTCTGAGGCTTCTTTACTATGATCCTCACGTCAGGAGAGCAGGTCTGGTTTTCCCATTTGTGAACCTGATTTGTGTACCCATTTGAAATGGAAGCATGAGAGATATTGTGCCCATCTGGCTTGTCATCGATTAAGATTTTGTCATCGCATAAACCATTGGAGGTTTGTGTGGTCATTCCATATCTTGAATTCATATCATGCTCCTTTGAGATAATGTCTCCATTACTCGAGACTCTTGATGATGCTGAGCAGTTCTCTATCTGCTATAGGGTAGTTGCATTCTTCGGGTGTTAAGGCATGCGATGCAAATGCAATGGGGTGAAATTTGTCTTCATGTTTGATTGAGAGTACTGCGCTAGTGGCAATGTTTGACACGTCCATTTCTAGGTGGAAACATTTGTCATTGTCGGGAAACATAAGTATAGGTGCAGTGGTGAACTGTCTTTTTAGTTCATCAAAGGCGACTTGTTGGGGTTGATCCCAATGGAAGGGTATATCTTTCTTCATTAAGTCGTGAAGTGGTCGTGCGACCTGTGCATAGTTGCTAATGAAGCATCAATAGAAGTTGGCGAGACCTAGAAAGCTGCCAACTGCTTTCATGGTTATTGGTTTAGGCCAGTCAAGAATTGCAGACACCTCGCCATCATCCATTTTGATTCCTTCGAGGGTTACTGTCATTCCTAGGAATTCTACTTCTTTAATGTGGAAGTTGCATTTCTTGGGTTTGGCATATAGGTCATTTTCTTCTAATCAGTGTAGCACTTCGAGTATGATCTTATCGTGTTCAGCTTGGTCATCAGTTTTTGTGAAAACCATGATATCGTTCATCATGGTTTGGAACATAGCAGGGGAATTGGTGAGACTGAAGAACATTATGAGGGGTTTGAATGCTCCTCTATGGCATATGAATGCGGCTTTCCATTCGTCTCCTTCCTTGATGCGAACATTGTTGTATCCCCATTGTAGATCCATCTTGGTAAAGAGCTTAGCTCCTTTCAATCTGTCTACGAGCTGGGAGATTAAGGGCAATGGGTAGTTGTTCTTGATTGTGTGTTCATTCAAGTATTTGTAATCCTATACCATCTGTTTTCTTCCATCTTTCTTTGGTATGAAGAATATGGGTGAGGTTTGGGGTGATTTAGATGGTTGGATGTAGCCTTTTCATAGCTGGTCGTCAATGAAGTCAGAGACTTCTTGCTGTTCTACAGATGATAGCAGTATGAGGCATCCTTTCTTTGGTTTGAAGGTTTCCTTGAAGTCGATGGCATGGTCCCAAGGTTTGTGTAAGGGCATGCATTCGGATTCCTTCTTTGAGAAGACGTTGAGGTACTGATGGTACTCTTTTGGTACAAGGTCTTCAGGTTTAGGATCGGTTTTGGGTTTTGCCTCTGGTTGTTGTTTCTGTAGAGCGCATAGGACAAGGTGGTCTCGTTCATAATCCTCTAGACGGTTGTTGGCTGTTGTGGGGAATTGTGGTCATAAGGGTATTTGTTGGCATGAAGGTGGACAGCGGTTCATTGTAACTGTGCCGGCGTTCCAATCAATAGTTGGGTTGTGTAACTGCAGCCATGCATGTCCCAGTATGTGTTACGATCCTACGCTTTTCCCTACACTTTTTCCTACGTTCACCCTTGTACACACCAGACCTTGGGTTCGAGTCCCAACTGGTAACCTTTTCTTGACTAATCGTTTCTTTCTGACATCCACACGATTAGTCAATGGCCCGCTTTGTCATTTCCACTTTGTCACACTTCATCAGCGATGGCGCCATTCTTATCTCATTCAGACTTCTTATTGCGCCATCGCTTTGTCATGCTCACTAATACTGATTAGTCATCATGACTAATCCGCTTACTCATCAATCTCCTCATAGTATATATACTCGCCTCCACAGTCATGTATTCCCTAGCTTAGTCTTATCAAACCTTCTCTCGCTCCCAAACCTTGACCTCTAAGCTCGATCACTACCTTCGGTAGCTTGATCCCTTTGACACTGCCTAGCGAGTTGTCAACCGTCGACTCCTAGGAACCCTCCGGGTATCACCAGTAGAGTGTTACCTCGTCCTTATGACTCCGTCGTTAAGGAATCCTTGCTGCCACAGGCAGAGCTCTTGCACTTGGGACGTTGCGTCTCTTCGTGAGTACCTCCCCAAGGTGTACCTTTGACAGCTAGTCTGCGAACCTTGAACGGTCGTAACAGTATGAAGTTGTTTCTTCCTAGGTCCATGACTTTGGCTATTACATTTTCACAGTGTCTGCCATAGTCAAGGGTTAGGTAAGCCTTGTGTGTGATGTTACCGGTGGAGTTTGCTGTTTCATCCACGTTGTATATGGGTATTGGGCAATTGAGTGGGTGTAGTTGTATGTTGTGTTTCTTGACCCATTGTTTATCGATGAAGGTTTGGTTAGCTCCACTATGAAGGAGTGCTTTGACATCTACAAAGTTGGGGTTCTTCATTCTTGAGGTGATACGAATATTAAGCATAATGTCATTTCAAGATTGTGTCAAACGAATCTTCCTTGGTTCTGGGGTTTGTGTAGCCTCTTTGCATGTGGTAGAGTTCTTGACATTGGTTTTAGTGGAATTAAGCACCAATATGAAGCCTCGGCCGAGCTGTAGGTCAACTACAGGCTCCACTGGCTCTTGTGAGTGTGAATAAATAGAAGAGGAGGCTTCTGTCAAGTGATGAACAAAGTTCGTATCCTGAACACCCAGTTCATTCAGAATGCGCAGGCTTTTCCCTGTTTAGATTCTGATTCTTTCATATCAAAGAAAAATGCTTGTAGCTCTTCGAAGTTCATGTTGCACACTGCACGAGGTAATCCTTCGTGAGTGTCTGGTTCTTCATGAGTGGTACTGTGAACTTGGCGCTGCTGTTTGCAGTTACAGAAGTGTCGACCCTTGTACCAACCACAGTTGGAACATTTAGTTGATGGTCGAGGGCAGTTTGGTGCATAGTGATCCTTTTGATCACAGTTGCAACAGCCTTGAAACCATGTCTTGTTGGTCCTAGCTTTTCCTTGTTTGTGAGAGGAGAATGCTCTTATTTCCTCTTCTTCTTCTTCTTCATCGATAGGTAACCAATCAAGGGAGTCAACCTCGCACACTGACTTAGTGGTAGTGTGGGAGTTGAATAGCCTGAAGGCTTCCCTTGCCTTGCCTGCATTGTGAAGACAGGTCATGGTCTTTTTGATGGTTTCTTGTCATAATCCGAATTGGAACATTTGCTTTACCAACTCGGGGTCTGAGTTCTTTTCCAAGAGGTAAACTCCATGTTCTTTCGAGATACCAGATTGGTAGTAGAGGGTTTGCCATTTTGTGAGGAACATGTCAATCTCGGCTTTTCCTTGGATGAGGGTGGTGATTTCTTTTGTAGCCCAGTTCTTCTGTAGTTCAGGTCAGAAAAGGCCTTCGATTTCAGATTGTAATACGTCCCAATCTGTCAGGGTTGATGTATTCTTGGCAAGTTTCTCTAACTCAGATTCTGCGAAGTAAGCACCTCTGGTGCCTTTGAGTCGGGATAGAATAGCGTATGCCCGATTCTTTCCTTGTGGGGTGGCTATAGTTTTGAATTGACCGGGATTACAGTCCATCCATGCTTTGATCTTGATCCACCATTCTTCAAATGTGGATTTTGATCCGGAGTAATTGCCTGGGTTGGCAAAGATTTCTACTTTTGACGAGCCATTGCCTCTGGCTCCTGGGATTGTGTTCGTTGGGGATCCTGCGAATCCTAGTAGGTCGCAGAGTCGTTGGTCTGATTCTTGTATGCACTCCTACACTTCTTGGAGTTGAGTATTTGCTCATGCTAGTGCTTCTGCTAGCATGTTCCTTTGCTCTTCTAGAGCGGTGCATCATTCACTGGCAGCAATGCTGATTGCTTCTGTGTTGTTGAACCAGTTGACCAGTTCATTCCATTGGTCAATGGTTATGTTTGCCATATTGCCTATATCTGATTGGCGATCCTATAGATCTCCTGAAAAGGGCGGCAATGATGTTGATATACACACACGATAGCCTTGGACAAAGGTGTCTTCTCAGTCCAGACTCGGTTGCTCCAACAGTTCTGGTGGCCAATGTTGGTTGACGATGTCAAGTGGTACATCCAATCCTGCCACGAATGCCAGATCTGATAAACACAGAAGTTC
The DNA here is from genome assembly GCA_038089455.1 of Tylopilus cf. leucomycelinus. Lineage (NCBI taxonomy): Eukaryota > Fungi > Basidiomycota > Agaricomycetes > Boletales > Boletaceae > Tylopilus > Tylopilus cf. leucomycelinus. The sequence goes on from JBBPKV010000073.1 coordinate 9,300, forward strand.
CATATCCCCCCTACCATCCCAATGGTTAGTGGACTGTTTCACAAGGTCCATATCGACACAATGGTTATGCCATGTTTCGGTGGTTACTGCTTCATCATACATGCTCAATGCACACTCACTGCATATCTGAAGTAGCATATGTTACAGTCTGAAAATGCAACCGCACTCGCATCTTTTATTTTCGAAGACATACTCTGTCATTGGGGTGCTATATCTGAGATTGTTACTGACAATGGTTTTACTTTCCTCCAAGCTCTAGATATCCTCGCTTCGCAATATTGCATTCGCCATATCCAGATCTTCCCTTATAACTCTCAGGCAAATGGCATGGTCGAATGGTGTCACTTCAATGTCCAGGAGGCCATCATTAAAACTACCCTGGGAGGGGAGATTCACTGGCCAGCAACAGCTCACTCCATTTTCTGGGCAAAGCGCGTCACTATACTTAAATCGACCGGTCTCTCACTGTACTTCATGGTACATGGTGTTGAACTGCTCTTTCCTTTCGATCTCGCAGACGCTACATTTCTCGTCCCCACACTAGATTCTGATCCAGTTTCTAGATCTGCTTTAATTGCTTGGCAAGCTTCTCAGCTCCAGAAGCGACAAGAAGATATCAACAATATGTGCCAGCACATACTACAGTCATGTTTCGTGTCCATCAAACAGTTCGAGGCATATTTCAAAAATAGGATTCGAACTACTGAGTACAGTCCTGGTGATCTCATTTTGGTCTGAAATACTCGGATTGAAAAGGAGTTAAATTGAAAGACGAAACCAAGGTACTTAGGTCCAATGGTGGTTCTTCACTGAACTATTGGAGGATCGTACCTACTGGCAGAGTTGGACGGCCCATCTCTAAGTTCCGGTATGTGGCCTTTCACCTGCTACTCTACTTTTCAAGGAAGAAGATCCTGATTCCATTTACTGATTTGACCGGACTGAATGATAAAGAAATTGACAAATTCAAAGCCAAAGATGACATTGAACATGACAACAACGAGGCAGAGGACATGGTCTTCGAAGACTAAGTCCTCCTTGACCCACAAAAAAAAAAAAAATTGTTTCCTCATATCAGTTCTACCCTATGCTTAGACTGGTGACCTTGGTTTCATCCTGGTTTTCATCCAGTGTCTCTGATATCACATAAAAATGTCACTAAACTGAAAAACAAACAGACTCTACTATACAATCTCTCCTTCCAATCAACCAGAAAACAGTCCTAACAAACATATCACAAAAAGTTTCTCTCCGTCTCTACATACCGTTTCATTCGATCATGCCATAACTCTGAAAGCACACGTTGTGTTTCTTCTTCATTCTCAGTCCAGTTTTTGTCCTGTTACTGACTCCTCAATCCGATCAACAATCCAGTGAAATATAGATGCCAAAAGATGACTGACGAAGACAAGTCAAGTGGTAGCTCACACTCTGGTGTTGTATCTTCGTTTTCAGTGCAATAAAAGCCTTTACACTTGTTCTTATACTTTCCTTTCTTTACTTAGGGACTGCATCAGACTGCACACAGATATGGACATGGACAACACGATTGGATTGCACTACAGGATTTACAGGACTGTTACAACTATTCTACTGCTACCTACTGCTGCATCAGCCTTTTGAGGCTCGCCAACTCAACCAACTGCTTAGCAACCTCAGCAGCCATATCCGCCATCTCATCACCTTCATCTCTGCTTGCGATGATAGGAGTGCTGCCTCCAGGTGGGTGGCCACTCAGATGGCGTTCTCCTTGGACGTCCCACACCTTGGCTTCCTTGCCATCAGCCTAGCCTTTGGCACCTCCTTCTCCTTCTCCATCTCAGTGTTCTCGTCACTGTCAACAATTTTGATTTGCTCGTGCACAGGCAGCGCAGCACATTGACACAGTCAGACTATTTAGTCTGGTTAGCTCAGTCTGAATGTGAACAATATGAAAGGCATACCTGGGGCCTTGCCTTTGCCCTTGCCCTTGCTCCCTTCTAGAGCACCCCCCTCCTGTCTCTTTGGTCTTCCATGGCCCAATGACTTGTTGCATTGCGCTTTGATATGCTTGCATCTGAAACATGTCTGATCAACGGGTCCAATGCAAGGCTTGCGTGCCTTGTGATACCCATCACACCTCTTGTTGTGGTCAATGATGGTTTCTTCAGTGGCAACCCTCTTTGCAGGCTGTGAGTTGTAAGAAAGATGATAAGTGTGTGGGTGCTGACCACCAAGATGAATGGTGAAGTCGAGCTAAAATGAAGGGAGTAAGTATAAGCTTGTCCCAGGGATTCCAAAGGCGACCAAGATAGAAGAGATAGCTAAGACAATAGTCCTTGCTTGGAATAGACCAGTCCGGCATAGTCCAGACTGTTAACAAATGGTCTGGAATATCAGACTATGAAGGATAAACAAACGGTGATAGATCGAATGGCAAATGGCAAAGAGACGAATGGGTGAAATGACGATGAGGATACGAATGGAGAGAGACTTGAACAAAAACTGAAAATGAAGTGAAACCCAATAAGTGCTTTATTTAAATGCATGATACAAGTCTTTATAGTCCAGGCATTTTCCCAGGACTGTGTAGAAACATGTGGTCCTGTCAAAGGATGCCACAAGGTCAAGTCAAAGGATCATATGAAACTGTCAACAAATATTTGTAGTCCAAATGAAATACTGTCCGATCTGTGACTGATGTGACTGTGACAGAAAGGTGACTTATGACTTGTTCGAAGTGACAGATGTTGAAGAAAATAAGAAAAGATTGTGTTCAAACTCGGACTATGAACAGGACTGAAAAGCAGACTGTCAATCGGACTCAGACTGACAAACTATGCACGGATAGAAATGGACTAACATCAGACCGACACGAGACATGATGGACATCTTGAACATGAGGGATGGTACCTGTACAAGGACCTGAACTGATGCGAGAAACCAGTCTGTAAACATAGAGAGCGACGAGCTCCTACACTGGCGAGTGCTTCGTTGCCCTAGGGAATCCCTGAGCCTGGTCCATGTCATACCAAACAGTGTAGGCATCCCTGAGCCATAGTGCATATAGGGTGCTGTCTGCAGTAGCCAGGCATGGTTGTATTCCCCAGAACAGTTCTCCCCTGCTGTGGTGACAACTTGTTGTCTTGCATCTCTCCTCGTTTTTGGACTCGTGCAAAGGTGCATTTTCAGTACCCTATGCACTGCTCAGGTCAATCTTTGGAACTCCTGGGACTTCGCATCTCAGTCTTGATCTTTGTGCTCCCCCACTTAACCAAGACTTCATGTCTTAGGTTAATCTACTGTAGTTCCCATAGCAGCTAGCCTCGTGTCTGTGAGTGATCACAACACTTGGATTCGACTAGCATCGGAACTGCCCAGACTCCAGGGCTAAGAAGTCGTTCCAGCCATTGCTGAAGATTATGCTTTCAATCTCCCTTGCCACTTTTAGAGGAGCCCCTGAGAAGGGCAAGTTTTGTTACGCTAGATAAACCTTCGTCGTCGCCTCACCTGAGGTTGATAGTCTCCATTGGGGTCGAGCCCAATTTGGAAAGAGCAACTGGGAACAATAGCTACTGCTGCCCAGGCTGAGCTTATCTTGTTGTGTTAGTCCCCTGAATGATCAGGAAGGTAGAGCATCAGTTGTAACCAAGTAGTCAGAATTAGCTAGTTACATATTACTAGCCAAAGAAGTTTTTCGAAGATATCGCACAGTAAGCAATGGTACCTGTAACCAGGAAGCTGAAGAAGACCAAGTTTTTTTTATATGCAGCTATCATTTGAAATCACCACATACGAATTAGTGTTGATCGGTGCTGTCTCCACCATCTTCTTTTATTGCCGTCATTGGGCCAAAGCCACTGCCGGAAGACCATTTGTCTGGTTTTTTATGGTAAATGACCAGTACTGTGAAGGAGGACACTTGGCTTCACAAGAGCTAATTACCAACCATTACTATTATACTGAAGATCAAAGTTTGGTGTCACAGTGGTAATCAGTGAATGAGCAACACCTCCTCCCCCTTAACTCTGATATTCCCCTCTCCAGTAATGGCTACCAACTTGGTTGATCTTCTCCAAGGGCTTTGCAACCTAATGGCTGATTGAAGTCAAGATGTTGTAAGAAAAATCGCTGATCCAGGCAAATGGGAAGGCAATAGAAAAAAATGGAAAGTTTGGTGGACACGGCTGAACCTTTGGGTGACAGCCCAAAATTGGCACAATGACAAGATCCACTCAATTGTGGTCTTATCTTGGTTTAAAGGAAAAGCAGAGCAATTTGCCTACCTCACTATGGAAAAATACCTTAACAAGGAATCCAAGATTCAAGACCCCGATGCGGCAAGAAAGATGCCATGGGGAGATAACCCTTGGCCTGATTGGCAGGGCCTAAAAAGGGAAATTATGAACTTCTTTCAAGTATCTCCATATGCCCACGAAGCATTCAAGGAGCTAGAACGGTTATACCAAAACTCTAAGCTGATCAATCTATTTGTATAAGAATTTCGGATCCTTATGATGGAAGCCGATGTGGTAGATTCTCACACCATGGAGTTGTTCAAGAAGCAGATAGACTTCAAAATCTATCAACACATAATGCTAAACTATACTTTGACCAATGAAGACTTCCGAGGCTGGACAGAAACAGCCCTTATCTTGAGAAGAGGATTTGAGCAGATCCAGCTCGAAAGGCCAAATGCTCGACCCCCCTTCTGTCCATACCCCCAAGGTTTCCCACAAGCCAACAACCCCCCATTGTTGTTTACCCCACAACCCCCTCCACGTTTCCCGGGAGCATAACTACTCCCCTCACCTCACTATATGCGAGCATCCCCTGCTGGGCAGGTCCCCCAGCAATGACCCGACAACCGAGAATGTTATGGTTGTCATCAACATGGCCACATATGGCCAAATTGTCCCACAATTCCAAATGCATGGCCAAGGAACAGCCCCCAAGCACAGCCCCAACAAAGGGCACAAATGATTTGGGATTCCAATTTGGGCGACTATGTGCCCATACCCTTCTACAACCCCCCGGTTCAGGAGATAGACCCTGGACCCTCAACAAGGATAGCATCGCATATGGTAGTAGAAAATGCTTATAGATCAGATGAAGCCAAAGCCTATTGGTGAGATTGGCTACAAGTAGAAGCGGCTCACAAAGCCACAGAGGCTTTAAAAGGAAAGGGTTGGCAGTTGTAAAGGGTAACTGCGGACCAGACTTGATTTCTTGTTGCAATTCTGATTTCCCGATCTCAGATTTAAATATACAAATACATAGATTGGCTCCTATCTGAAAGAGCATCCACACTTGTGGCAAGGCACTGGATAAAAAATATAGTGTGCTTAATTCCCTTATGCGACAAATTTGAAAAACCCCTTTAGGGATAATGTGACCTTTGCAATTGTCGACCATCTCAGATGAAATGGAAGTTTCCATACAAGTCACATTCTTAGTTGGAGTTAGTTGACACCAAGAGGTGTTTAAGGTCCTTCTAGACTCAGGAGCTTCTAATACATTCATAGATATTGACTTCCGCTGATGGAAGCAGATTCCTTTATACCCATTAGATACACCTTTCAGAGTAACCAATGCTGACAGCACAATGGGCTCCATCAGGCAAGTTGCCCATTATACCCCTTTAATATTAACTATAAATGGACATAGCGAACCAGTAGACATTTTTGTGTCCAAACTGGGTTCACATTCCCTTCTAATCAGGTATGATTGGCTCTACCGCCACAACCTGAAAATAGAATGGGTAAACAAGGACATTCGTTTTGGACGATGTACCCTATATTGCAATCTTCTCACTTCTTGCACCAGGGAAGGACATTTTATTAATAAAAAAGGACAAGTCTATTCCAGACTACCACTCTATGCTAACATCAGACAAGTGGAGGTGGAAGAAGGCTTGGCAGAAAAGGCCCCCAGGGTCTATCATGACTACCTGGATGTGTTTTCGGAAAAAGAAGCACAACAAATGCTAGAAAGGAAAGCATGGGATCACGCAATTGAGTTAAAATAAGATTTCATGCCTCGGAAAGGACATGTAATTCCCCTATCCAATGCCGAAATGGATGAAGTCCGAACCTTCCTTACAAAAGAGCTCAAAAAAGGATATATTCGTCCCTTTAAATCCCCCCAAACCTCTCCCATATTCTTTATACTGAAAAAAGATGGCAAAAAGAGATTAGTAATGAACTATCTGTACCTTAATTCAGGAACCATCAAAAATTCCTACCCACTCCCCTTAATCCCTGCCCTCATTGATCTTTTATGAGGTGGGGATCTCTTCACAACTCTAGATCTTCGATGGGGGTACAATAACATGTGCATCAAAGAAGGCGACAAATGGAAAGGAGCCTTTGTAACCCCATTAGGAGCTTATGAACCTCTCGTAATGTACTTCAGAATGACCAACTCTCCCCCAACATTCCAACAAATGATGAATGACATCTTTAATGACCTCTATACCCTCGTTCTAATATATTTGGACGACATCAACATATTTACAAAAGGGAAAACTCAGGTCCAACATGAGGAAGTAGTAAAAGAAGTACTGCAATGTCTTAGAGACAATAACCTCTATGTTAAACTGGAAAAATGTCATTTCTCGCAACCAAAAGTAGACTTCCTTGGACTTGTCATTTTAAAGAAAGGCGTAGAAATGCAGCAGTCTAAGGTAGCTGGGGTCCTCAACTGGCCGGAACTTACCCACCTCAAACAACTCCAAGGGTTCCTGGGACTATGTAACTATTACAGGCGTTTCATCCCAAACTTCACAGATCTAGTAAGACTGCTCAACGATCTGATGAAGAAAGACACTCCTTTTAGATTTGAAGAACCACAAAGGGCCGCTTTCCAGGCCTTAAAAAAGAAATTTACGGAAGGACTGCTTCTGGCCTATCCAGACCCAAAAAAGGAATTACAGGTAGAAACCAACGCAGCGGATATAGCAACTGGTAGGGTTCTCTCCATAAAAGGAAAAGATGGGCTATAGAGGCCAGCAGGATTCATCTTCCACTCCTTCAATAGTGCTGAATGAAATTATCCTGTCCAGGATAAGGAGTTATTAGCAGTCATAAGGGCCTTCATCAAATGGCGACCGTATCTCCTCGGAAAAGAACATTTTGAGGTCTAGATAGACCATAAAAATTTAGAATTCTTCAAAAAACCGCAGGATCTGTCACAATGGCAGGTGCGATGGCACACCTTCCTTCAGGAGTACTCCTATTCCATTGTATACAAACCAGAGAATACCAATGGAAGGGCTGATGTGCTATCAAGAAGATTTGATCACAGAGATGCTGTAGAAGATCCAAACAAGGATATAACCATACTCCCTCCTTTCTTATTCATTAACAATATAAAACTGGATTCTTCTTTTTATGACAATTTACAAGAGCTTTCTGCATCCCTCCCTCGGGATGAAATACCTGATCTTTTTATGTATAACCCAGAAAATCAAATTTATATTTCTGATAAACAAAAAATCTTCATACCAAGTTCCTTATGAAACAAACTCTTACAAATATGCCATGATTCCCCCATCGCTGGACATATCAGTATAGGACAAACTTCTCACTTACTTTCTTGTCATTATACCTGGCCAGGATTCTTGAAGGACATTAAAGATTACATAGCCAGCTGTGCTGTGTGTGCTTGTGTGAAAGGAAGCTCGAAGCCATCGGCCGGCAAATTACTGCCCCTCCCAATTTCTCACAAACCTTGGACTGATTTATCTGTCCACTTAATTACCTGACTACCGATTTCAAACACCTTCAATTCTATTTGCATTGTAGTCGATCAGTTTTCTAAAGAAGTAGTTTTCATACCATGCCATACTACCATATCATCTAAGGAGATGGCATGCCTTTTTAGGGACAATGTTTGGTGCATACATGGTCTACCTTCTACAATAGTTTCCAACAGAGGACCGCAGTTCCTGTCAAACTTCACTATGGAGCTATGCTCTCTTTTGGGTATTCAACAAAAGCTATCCATGGCCTACCATTCCCAAACGGATGGACAAATGGAGTGGATTAATAGAGAATTAGAACAATATCTCTGTAACTATGTTTCAAAGAAGCAGGAAATGTGGGCCAACTGGCTAAAAATAGCACAATTCTCCCACAACAACTTCCTCACTAGCGCCACTGGCACAATTTCCTTTGCTGTTGTAGGAGCTCGTCGCTCTCTATGTTTACAGATCGGTTTCTTGCATCAGTTCAGGTTCTCGTACAGGTACCATCCCTCATGTTCAAGATGTCCATCGTGTCTCGTGTCGGTCTGATGTCGGTCCATTTCTATCCATGCATAGTTCGTCAGTCCAAGTCCGATTGACAGTCTGCTTTTCAGTCCTGTTCGTAGTCCGAGTTCAGACATGATCTTTTATTTTCTTATTTTCTTCGACATCTATTACTTCGAACAAGTCATAAGTCACCTTTCTGTCACAGTCACATCAGTCACAGAGCGGACTGTATTCCATTTGGACTACAAATATTTGTTGACAGTTTCATATGGGCCTTTGACTTGACCTTGTGGCATCCTTTGACAGGACCACATGTTTCTACACAGTCCTGGGAAAATGCCTGGACTATAAAGACTTGTATCATGCATTTGAAAAAACACTTATCGGGTTTCACTTCATTTTCAGTTTCCGTTCGAGTCCCTCTCCATTCGTATCCTCGCCGCCGTTTTGCCCATTTGTCTCTTCGCTGTTCGCCCTTCGATCTGTCGCCGTTTGTTCATCCTTCATAGTCCGATATCTCGGACCATTCATTGACAGTCTGGACTATGCCAGACCAGTCCATTCCAAGCAAGGACTATTGTCTTAGCTATCTCTTCTACCTTGGTTGCCTTTGGAATCCCTGGGACAAGCTTATACTCGCTCCCCTCATTTTAGCTCGACTTTACCATTCACCTTGGTGGTCAGCCCCACACACTTATCACCCTTCCTACACCGTTACCCATAACTACTTCCCTAACATGGGCTTTGAAGGGGGATCATCCTCATTGGCTGGAGAATTCATAAAAGAAACCAAGAAAACCTATAAGGAGATAGAAGTCCTGTTAACAGAAACCAGGGACAGAATGAAGAAGCATGCCAATAAAAGCAGATCAGATGCCCCTGGTTATCACCCCGGCGATAAGGTGTGGCTGTCCACCGACAATCTCAAGCTTCCTTATATAGCAAAGAAATTAACACAAAAATGGATCAGACCTTACATCATCCTAGATGTCCTTCCTAATGCCATCAAACTTCTTATCCCAAAAAGTGTCTGAATTCATCTGGTAGTCAACATCTCATGGGTTAAGCCATATAAAGAACCCCATTTTGGACAAACTGTTCCCCAACTGGATGCACTCCTTGTAAATGCCAAAGGACATGAGGAATACAAGATTGATTTCATGGCTGGCTCACAAATGAAGAAAAGGAAGCTTGAGTACTTGGTACATTGGAAAGGGTACAATAAAACTGATAGGACATGGGAACCAGCAGACAACATGGCCCATACACAGGATGTAATCGATGATTTCCATCATCTTAATCCCTCAGCCCCTGAAAACTACTTGGTATCTCCACTGTCAACTTTGTTTCACTCTTTAAAGACCATGGTGATGATTTCTCATGATATTCAGTGACTTGTCTGGAATACGAGTCCTAGAAGGGGGATGGTGTTATGAAAGTGCCCCTATTTTTACATTATCTAAGCCAGCTGCTGAGTAATATTCACTTTTCAAAGATCAGGTGATCATGGTAACTTTCGAAGTCATGTGATCCAAACCCTTTCAAGGTCATGTGACCTGTAGCACGTGACTGTGGAAACTTCTTTCCTTTTCAACTACAGAACTCAGAGAAATATTCTAGATGATTCAGGCTTCTTATTGCTGGCTTAAACTCATCCATATATAGTCATTCCTTATTGTACACAGCATGGTCTGTGCACACTATCCTTACATATATAAAGTAGCCACTTCAGCATGTATTTGCCAGTTGAATCCACTTGTATCATTTGTGGTTGTTCCCAAAGGTGCCATTGAGAACTCCTGTGAGGACCTTCCTCCATCTACTTTGTAACCAGCAAGTGCTTTATTGCCCCAGGGAATCCCTGAGCCTGGTCCACTTCATACCAAACGGCATAGGCATTCCTAAGCCATAGTGCATATAGGGCGCTGTCTGCAGTAGCCAGGCATGGTTGTATCCCCTAGAACAGTTCTCCCCTGCTGTGGTGACAACTTGTTGTCTTGCATCTCTCCTCGTTTTTGGACTCATGTGAAGGCACATTTCCAGTACCCTATACACTACTCTGGTCAATCTTTGGAACTCCTGGGACTTCCCATCTCAGTCTTGATCTTTGTGCTCCCCCACTTAATCAAGACTTCATGTCTTAGGTTGATCTACTGTAGTTCCTGTAGCAGCTAGCCTCTTGTCTGTGAGCGATCACAACAACAAACATGTCCCAATCAGCAGGATTGGCTATTGCTTCCAGTAATGTTTCCCATACTTCAGCTTCTTCAAGATCTGCATATTGGATAGCTGCTTTGACTTTACTAGCCTCATTGAGTCCAGCTTGATCACCAAGTTGCTCAATATCTTCCAGGTGCCAAGGGAGCTGGGATGACATTTTGCCATCAAATTTAGGCACATTTTGAGTACCTCAAAGAGACATAAGGAAAACCTATGGTTGGTTAGCCATTGAACCAAAATGAACCTGTAGAGCATGGGATGAAGGACTGTTTAATCTGATCAGACTAGAAGCAGACTGTAACAAGATAGATATGAGCAAAGGAGGATTGACTAGAGAAGAAGGGGATGAATTCTGCTGAAGAACAGAAGGGAATTCCGTTTGGTTGAAGAGAAAGGTGAGTGATGGGATGGGGAATGATCTCAAGTATTGGATGATGATTCTTGAGCAGATAATGATGATAATGATGAAAGCTGAGGTAATGCCAGAGAATGATGATATAATGACAAATGGTTATCAGGTAGAGTAGAGGTTATGAAATCACTGGGAAAGAAAGGTGAGTCAGTGACAGGTAATGTTGACAGACTGATGAAACAGTGTCATACATGGTCCAAAGTGACTGGGATGAAAAAATTGGATTCTGTGGAGATGTTAAGTCAATGAAATTTGGAGAGCAGATTCTCAAGCTCCAAGTGCTGAGGTATGGATCGAAGTGACCTTCTTAGAGGCTTGTGGAACCCCTTGCAGTGGGCTCCAGTTGTAAGAACGATAGATGGTATGGGGATGCTGACCATCAAGGTAAATGGTAAAGTCAAGAGAAAAGAAGGGGAGTGAGTATAAGCTTATCCCAAGAATTCCAAAGGCACAGGTAGAAGAGGTAGCTACAACAATAGTCCTGGCTTGGAATAAATAGATCCAGTTTAATCTGGACTGTAAACAAATTGTTGGAAATATTGGACTATAAAGGATTATGAATGGATGGCAAGAGATCAAATAGCAAATAATGAAGAGATGAATGGGTGAATGGCAATGGTATAAATGGGGGAAATGGCAATGAGAATACCAAGGGAAGAGACACTTGACAAAAACTGAAAAATGAACTCAAAGGAAACTCAGTCCAAAATATCAGACTATGAAGGACTATGGATGAATAGTGAGATTGAACAGTGAATAATGAGACAAACAGGTGAACAGTGATGGTATGAATGGTAGAAATGGCGATGAGGATACAAAGTGAAGAGGTACTCAAACGAAACTCAGTGATTATTTTTCAAATGCAGAATACAAGTTTTTATAGTCCAGGCATTTTCCCAGAACTGTGTATAAACATGTGGTCCTGTCAAAGGACACCACAAGGTCAGGTCAAAGAGCTATATGTATCTATCAACAAATATTTCAAGTCTAATCAAATACTGTCCAATCTATGATTGATGGGACTATGATGAAAGGGTGACTTATGACTCATATGAAGTGATAGATGTCAAAGAAGATAGGAAAATAAAAGATGGTGTCTGAACTTGGACCATGAACAGGACTGAAAAGTGAACTGTCAATTGGACTCAAACTGATGAAATATGCACAGATAGAAATAGACTAACATTGGACCAACAGGAGACATGATGGACTTCTTGAACATGATGGAGGTACTTGTACAAGAACCTGAACTGACGTGAGAAACCAGTTTGTAAACATAGAGAGCAAAGAGCTTCTACAATAATGGACATCTTGAATATGATGGAAGGCACCTATACAAGAACCTGAATGGATAAGAGAAACTGGTTTGTAAACATAGAGAGCAATGAGCTCCTACAGCATTCAGTGTGCAAACTCTTGTCCTTATTAGTTATGGGTGATAAGGTATAAGAAGATTACCTAATCAATCCCCATTAAGGAGGGCCTAGACTCTCAGTTAGTTTTTGGAGTTTAGGTTAGCTGGTTAGACCAGTTTGGCTTTAGAGTTAGCCTGATTAACCTTAGGTTACAGATTAGAAACTCTAGAGTTACTGTGTAGATTGTAAGTGACATTCTACTGCCATCATAAAGTGATGGTGGTGATTGGTACTCATGGTTAGCATTTAGGTTAGTTATAGTACTGGCTTCTAATTAACTGTGGTTAATACCTTTCATTAATAATAGGTATACAAAGTACCTACCAGGTACAGTGCTAAGGAAGTATGCACACAAGGACAAGGAGGTTGATTGTTGCATTTCAAGACTACTTTTAGTGTGACCTACATGGGCCCAGAGATTATTTACCAAGGGCTACTAGATCCTCTCTAAGTGAGGTTGGGCAGGAGTTACAGTGACCTTGGAAACTATTGCAATGTTTGGCTATTTTGAAGTATCTGCTCTGTAGTGTTCAAGGGCATGGGAACATCACTTAGTTATAGTGACATGAAATAAAGCATATACTCTTGGCTACATGTAAATATATTTTTTATGTAATTTGGCTCAGTGGTTCCTGAGATACATCTATTTTAAAATGGTAACCTAATTGCAACAATTTCTAAGCTTTTGATACTCAAGATGTAGTTTTAGTCAAACCATAGGATATTTGCTTCTGTTTGGTCATCCAAACAAAGATATACATATAAACATCATTTCTGAGTTTGAAAAAGTTCACACACCTCTCTACCTTCAACCACTATTATCATGAGACCTCTCTTTTCTACTTAAAAGAGTACCATTCTCTCTATGCTTGATGCTAGCCAATCTACTCACTCCATTGCATCTACCACTGGTATCAATGTCTCTACTATATCTAGACTTCACTCCAAAGAGTGTTCTGAGCTCTAGAAGTCCACTGGAGGTCACCCATCCAAGCTTTCTTCTACCAACATTCACCATGCCATTTACTTGATCTCCTCTCAAAAGGCTGAAAATGCAGTCCAGGTTACCAAATCCCTTAGCAACATCATCAATCAACCTCTCTCTCCTAGTACTATTCATTTTCACTTGAAGAAAACTGGTTTAAAGGCTGTGGTCAAGTCCAAATAACTCTTTCTTTCTGAGAGATATTGCAAGGCTCGTTGAGACTTTGCCTATGCTCACAAGGATTGAACTGTGGGTGACTGAAAGAAGGTCATATGGTCTGATGAGACCAAGATCCATTACCTAGAGTCAGATGGATGCAAATGGGTGTGGAAAAAGCCAGGTAAGGGACCAAGTAATAGGTTAGTAGAGGGTATCTTCAAGTTTGGAAGTGGTTCCTTGATGATGTGGGGCTATATGACTTAGCAGGGAGTTGGCTATGCTATCAAAATTGATGGTAGGATAGATGAAGACCTTTATCTTCAAATTTTGAAGGATGATCTCCTAAATACCTTGGAGTATTATGGTCTTAATCCTCCTGATATCATCTTTCAGCAGGACAATGACCCCAAGCATACCAGCAAAAAGGTTAAGGAGTGGCTAGAGGAGCAGAATTTTAGAACTATGGTATGGCCTGCACAGTCTCCTGATCTAAATCCCATTGAGCATCTCTGGGGTTATCTCAAAAGGAGGCTTGCAAAGCAAGAACATACCTCTAAAGGGATTCATGAATTATGGGAAAGGGTTCAGGAGAAGTGGAAGGGAATACCAGTTGAGGAGTGTCAGAAACTGATTGAAAGCATGCCTAGAAGGGTTAGGGCAGTGCTTAAGGCAAATGGAGGCTATACCAAGTACTAAAATACCTTGGGTATCAAAAGCTAAGAAACTGTTGCAATGAGGTCACCATTTTAAAATAGATGTATCTCAGGAACCACTGAGTCAAATTACATAAAAAAAATATATATATTTACATGTAGCCAAGAGTATATGCTTTATTTCATGTCACTATAACTAAGTGATGTTCCTCTACCCTTGAATACTATAGAGCAGATACTTCCAAATAGCCAAACATTGCAATAGTTTTCAAGGTCACTATATACCTGCACCAAGAAGCCTACTAGACATAAGTCATTTGTTAATTGGTAGAACCATAAAACTCTGGTGTTTGGTGGCCAGGCTGGTGACTCTAAGATCAACAGAATCTTTCACTGTTGGGAACACCCAAGGGTACCCTAAGGTCATATGCACTTTCATCCATCAGTACTCACAACACATCAGTGTGGAGGGCCATAATGCCAGTCAGCATTGGCAAGTTATGCAACTAGATTCAGTGAAAACAAGAGATGATACAGAGGTTCTTTCTTAGTGGTACCAGATGAATCAATCAAGTGACCAGAATGGTGGCATGAGTGACTTGTGTTGTCAAGAACAACAGGAAATCCTTGCCTGAGTAGAGGGAAGGCCTCTGGTTCCAGATGGTTTCACCTCTATAGTCTTTTGACTCTAGGTACCAGTGGCACTCAGAGGTTACATTGTCCTTCCAGTCTACCAGGATAGCCAGGTATTCTTCCAAATACTCCTAGACTGAGTTATAATATAACCAGTTCTTAATATATCCTAGCATGTATCACCTAGTTCCTTAGCATTAAAGTAGTTCCATGAAGTGTTAAATACAGATTTTAGAACAAGAACATTGGGCATGTCCCCTATGTCAAGCATACATGTCTATTGTGGGAGGATGCTCACCAGACTCACCTAGTGATACTGGTACTGTGACTGAGTGTGATTTGAGTCAGGAAAAAGTCTTTTTCATCAGAATGCTTGTTCTGGCATTTATACTGTATCCCATAGCTAGACAGAGTAACTACTAAGTGCTCCTCATGTCCTCACTACATAGAGGAGGGTCCACTCTATGTCCATATGGATTACATGTGTACTGGACTGAGTCTGGTACAATGGCTCAAAAAACTGTCCATATGTTTGCATGTTTTACATTAAGTATAATGTAATATGAGAATGGCTAAGTTATTCCCTTAACAATAAGTATATAAAATAGAGTATATACTCTTGGCTTTCTATCAGTCCAAAAATGAAGAGATTTGGTTGAGAATTAATAGAACAGTGGCCATTTTAAAATGACATGTCATGCAGATAGTTTTTTGACTTTATAAAAATCCAGCTATCTAGTACTTGGTATGAGCTCCCCCAGCCTTAATAACTGCATCAATCCTTCTAGACATGCTTTCTATCCATTTCTGACACTGTTCCACAGATATCCTCTCCCACTCCATCACTACCCTTTCCCATAATTGATGAACTCCTGTAGAAGCACTCTCATATCCTGAGAGACATCTTTTGAGATGATTCCAAGTATGTTCAATTGGATTGAGGTCTGGAGATTGTGCAGGCCAATCCAGAAGCTTGATCCCTTGCTCCTCAAACCACTTTTAAGCTGTCCTAGAGGTATGCTTGGGATCATTATCTTGTTGAGAGATAATGTTATTTTCTGAAATTCAAGATTTCTCCATGCTTTGAAGCAATCCTTTCTCCAAAATGGCCACATATTGTGCTACATCCATCCTTCCCTCAACCTCACTCAAAACACCCACACCATTCCACCCTATACACCCCCACACCATTAGTGAACCTCCCCCAAACTTGACTGTACCTTTGACCTCCCTAGCAATTAACCCCTCTCCCTTCTTTTTCCACACATACTCTTGTCCATCTGACCCAATTCTGTTGATTTTGGTCTCATCTGACCATATAACCCTCTTCCAGTCCTCCACAGTCCAATGCTGATACTTTCTAGCAAAGGCTAATCTTTTATTCTTATGCTTGGCTGAGAGAAGAGGTTTTTTCTTCTTTACTACAGCTTTCAGGGAGGCCTCCTTGAGGGTATTTCTCACTGTCTGTGAGGATATAGAAGAGTCAACAATGGCATTGATGAATTGAGTAGCATGAACAGTATTTTTGGCCTTGCCAGTTATGATTTGCTGAACAATAGCTCTTTTATTGGTAGGAGAAAGCTTGAAAGGGCAACCACCATGAAGTCTAGGCCTCTCTGGTTGGAATTTCTGAAGGACCTGGGCCACTATAGACTTTCCTCGACCAGTCTGGGTGGCAATTTTTCTGGTGGAAAGTTCACAAGAGGAGAGAAAAAAGATATTTTGTCTTTGGGAGATAAATTTGGGTTTTATGGTATTGGTGGGAAAATAAACATAGGATGGTGGGGTTTATATATGTTGCCTCACCCTCAATTATGTAATGGTGACATAACAGGACCCTTGATGGGTGTATGTAATGATATTACAGCATGCTAGGGTCTAATATATATGATTAAAACTTAAAGTCAAAAAACTATCTGCATGACATGTCATTTTAAAATGGCTGCTGTTCTATCAATGCTCAACCATATCTCTTTATTTTTGGACCAATAGAAAGCCAAGAGTATATTCTCTATTTCATACACTTATTGTTTAGGGCAGGACATAGCCATTCTCATGTTACATTATACTTAATGTAAAACATGCAAACATGTAGACAGTTTTTTAAGCCACTATACATGTCTGGTTCAGACTATGATCCTGTTCTATCAGACTGAGTCAGGCAGCTATGGGATAAAACTAGACTACTTTGGGAGCATACTATCATACTACCTACAAAGTCTATTCAACAGAAGATACAATAAGATAAGATAAGGTAAAATAGCCTGTACAGAACTGTACAGACCACTACAGACCTGTCTGTAGGCCCTGTAGTACTGTAACCAACTGTATAAAGCTACACAGAGCTGCACAAATTATTTTGAATTTGCTGATGTAATCACCAAAGGGAGGTATATAATGAATTACAATTTATAATTCCCTTATAATTTCTTATAATTCATTATCTAGGATTATCATTTCCCTGATGCATAGACTCCTTGGAGTTGTATCTACTACTACCTACTTAGTCTGTTGAACAATTCTAATATACTAGTCTACTGAATTGATTGTTGATACTATGTAGTTGGAGTTGTAGACCATATTTGGCATCATTGGCCATGTTTGGCTTGCACATTACTTAAGCTAGACTGCAACAAAGGCAGTGTCACCAGTGAGTGCCAGTTTTGCAGACAGATTTCTGATGATGGTGTTCTTGAGTTGCTTGAGAGAGATAGGAAACATCGCACTTATTTGATTTTATCCACTTCACGAGCACAATGTAGGGGCACAGCATTGTAAGTTTTTTCGATTATAGATACTTATTCTTATACACCTGTGTGTCTTCGATATATAGCACCTCTGGGCTTTGAGCTGATGTGACCAGCTCAAGTATGGCCCAAGATCCAACAACTTCGCCACAGCGACCACAAGTCAGCCATCCTCACCCTGCTTTGCAAAGCACGCCGCAAGCAAAAGGCTCAGCTACAATCAGTGAGCACATCAATACTGTCGGCATACAGTGAGTGTGCCATTTCGCCTTGCTTCACCCCGTCTCAACATTTGCATACAGAGTGTCCAATATTAGTCCTTGGATCACACGAGATGTTGAAAAGTTTCAAGAATGTGGCATTAACGAAATGCTGAAGGATCTCCTGGTGGATTGCACCAACAAGTCACAAAAATCTGTTGACGAAGCCTACAGGACGTGCTTGTTTGAGCAATGCTTGGGCAAGGTCCTTCCTGTTTGCAACGGCGAGGACCATCCCCCAGTTGACGGCATGAAGAGAATGTCGCGCGAAGTCAGGGAGGCTCTCAGAAGATAGTATGATTTCTTATGGCACGATTTCGTGACAAATACTGATCGGTTCTTGCAGCTCAGAAATAAAGACCGAGAAGGAACTATATCCTGAGTTCGTGAAAGCGGCTAACACTGCGTTACTGTTCCTCGAGGAGCTCGAGATTGAAGACATTCGGTCGGCTGAAGATCCCACAGTCTGCTTTCATGTCCATGACCCAATGGTGATACAGCAAAAACACCAAGACCACGTTTCTTCCCACAATCCAGATGTTATCCTCGTATCCAACAAAGATGTCTGTGATGAGGATGGCGAGCTGGGGGACATTTATAGTCAAAAGGATCGCTTCCTTCGACTAGCTACCAAGCCTCCGAGTCCAAAGAAGCCCTTTTGTGGAATTCAAGAAAGCAAAGAAGAGTATAGAACCCCCTCCAGAACCATACTATTCACAGCAATATACCCCGCCCCAAGATAAATATCTTACATTGGATATTCTGAGCGAGCCAGACTTGGACGCACTTCCAGAAGGACTTGTGTCCTCTGGAGTCAATCCTTAACCCCCTCCCCTGGAGCCTGGTGAGTACTTCTTTGGCACGTTGACTTCATAATGTTGATGTTTGTTACAGTTCGACGGTCTGCTCGTCAACGCAAGACGTCCGCAGCTATCAATTCCGATTCAAACACTCTTAAAAGGAATTCTGACCATCTCGATCACTCTGAATCTCGACCCAAACGCCAAAAGCCTGCGCATCGAAAAGAGCACCCTGCCATCGTCCAGGCAGGTTACTACGCAACAGAAATGTTTGCTGCTCACATCACTCGCCTACATGCATTCGGTCTGATCATCGTTGGTGCGTATCGTCACTTCCTTGACTACTTGTTTATCTATCTAGCATGATAGGTGACATTCTCTACTTTTGGCGTTATGACCGCCAGGGTACCATTCAGTGTTCTGGATTCAATTTCATCCAGGGCCTTCCACATTTCCTGATTCTCCTTCTCACAATGCAACGCTTCTGAGAACAGCACTGGGGCTTGAATCCAGATATAGATCCAAAGTTTGGGCCTCGACCAGAATACCACAAGACGACCCTCTCTGATGAGAAGGGTGAAGAGATTGATGTCACCCTTGAGCTGTCAGACAAGGAACGGGTACCACACTTTGGATTGAATGGCCGGGCTACGAACCTGCTCTCTGTCAAGAGCGACAATCTCACCGATCCCAAGGATGCCAGGGGACTAGTTGTCAAGGTCTTCTGGGCAGAGGTCACGTGCACGAGCGAGCCCGAGATCTTGCAGAGAGTATACGATATCGGCAAAGATGATAAACTCGTCGAGGGGCATGTCCCAGATATGGTGTGGCACAAGGCATTCAAGGATACCTCCACTGCTGAAGTTCGGGAGCGTCTTGGCCTCAATATTGAAGGGGCTCGCGTTCTATGTATAATCATTTTTCGAAAGTTGAGACCCGTCACCGAACTCACTGGGCACGACTTCTTGCATGCATGGTGGGACACGGTACAGTGTGAGTGATGTCTGTCCCTAGGTTTGGATCAGCTTGTTTATTTTGTTCAATCAAGGTCACCTCGCCCTCTGGAAGAAGCAGGTTTACCACCGAGACATCAGCTCATCGAATCTGATGTACCGCATAGACAATGGGAAGATCGTGGGTGTGTTGAATGACTTTGACCTGGCGTCGACCCAAAAGACTGCTACTGGAACCGAACGCACCGGCACAGTCCCGTTCATGGAGACAGCACTCCTTACAGACAAGGCACTTCAAGGTTACGTAAGACATGCATACGAACACGATGCAGAGTCATTCATTTGGGTCTTGATCTGGATCAGCCTTCGGTATGACGACGGAGAGCTTCGCAAGCAGAATCGACCGTTAGACGCATGGCTGAGAGTCGATGCCACTGGGTGCAGGGAGAAGAAGAGGGATTTTTTACTAGACAAGGAGTTCCGTTCGTCTCTTCGCGCTGGTAAAGGCCACAAAGAGAATTGGAAGTTGAGCAACAGGTGCCTCGGTGGCTTGCTGGCAAATGCGGCTCGCATCGAATTTTTGCCGGAGGGTCAGGATCCCTTGCTGGAGATTGATATCGCATTTCAAACACTTTTGAGTGACCCAGTTAGACCGTTCTTAGGGGATTTGTAGTTAACCGGTTGCTTTTTGTTCGTTAATGTTCATAGATTATACTACCAGTGCATCATTGTATGAAGGGTTGGCCGCTGCATAGTACATGACGATGGGAACTTGCAGACGCGGCAGGTCACCGCTGCCGAGCATGCCGAGCCCAAAGCAGCGCCGGCCACAGATGACCTACGCGTGACAGGTTTTGTGGACACCATTGAAGCAATCACTAAGTGTCTGGCGGGCAACCTTCAGGTCTTGTCAAATTGCTCGCCTGAAGACTTCTGCGGAAGAATACAACCAGGGATGTTGTAGTTACATGAAAAATAAGGAACGATGTCTTTCCAACCGCCCACAGAACCAAAGAAAGGCTTCAGAGCAGTTGTGATACTTACCCTCCGTTGCCCTAATTTCCTGCACCCACTCCTCAAAATCTTCCTGGCTGGTAAGAGAAACCCTGACACCCAGGTCACGTATCATCTCTTTCCGCAAGTCGGGACTTTGCCAAATGCAGAATGCCGTCCTGAACAGGATGTGGTTGTAGCCGCATCTTCCGAATGTCAAGTTGACGTGGAACTTTGGACACTCCCCATTGTTCTGTTGGTCTTGCGGTACTCCACAGGAGTAGCAATACTCAAACTTGGTGGGGAAGTTGAACGATCGCCTGAATGCCTTGTAATCTCCAGGCGCCGAAGACAGTTCCAGCATGTATTGGCATGAAGGATAATGATCAGGAACTAGCTCTTCCCCCAGCACGAAATGGAAGAGGCACTTGCCCTGCAGCCTGGGCATGTACTTGTTCAACATCTGGGTACGTCCCAAACGGGCTGCCTTGCCTAGCATAGATTGGCTCGCCCTCGGCAAGGAACCTTCCAAACTAAGCGATGAGGAAGAAGGCTCTGTCGGTCTCAAGTATGCCGCTGTGGGGTCGGAGAGGTGTTGGGACAAAGGCTGCTACGTGTTTTGTCAATCCTTGGTAAAGCGTTGCTCTACCCACGAACCTTCTTCATCCACAGCTTTTCGCTTAGCTCGGGGCTCACAGCCGACACATAGTCCGATAATGGGTACCCTCGCCTTGCGACTTCATGGGTCAATATATACGGAGACTGAAGCCAGGATTGAACAGGTTAGTTAGTTGGGCCGGCAGAGAGGGATCGTTACCTGGATTTCTGGGACACCGAGCACGGGCCCTTCTCCCAGATGCAGCGGACCCAAGCTCATCTGTGAACTTGGAAGAGAGCGCTCCCAGCTGCTTTCGGTGGTGCCAGTTCTGAAATGTTGAGACCTTTCTTCGCACTGAATCTCCTTCGTGTGGATGTCCGTGTTCTCCTCCTGCCGTTTCCTCTTCTTTGGTCTTGGGCATGTTGCCTTCTTTTGGGGGAGGACCTCCGGCACGGCGGCCCTTTTCCCTTGCCTAGAAAATTGTGTCGGCGAATCGTAGAGTCGTGGCCAAGTGTTAAACGGGTGGAGTTTCCCCAGAGGAGTGGATTGCGATGTGACACTGAGCATGGGCCCTTCTCCCAGGTGTTTCGGCAGATCCGAACTCGTTTGCGAGATAGGAAGGGAGCCCTGCCAGTTGTTCTCGGGATCCCATGTGGAGGAGTCAAACGGATCTTCTACGAAGGATGAAGAAGGAAAGACTGAGTTGTCTGCGTCGTCCAGGTGGAGGGGATGCCGAGCCACCCGCGAGCCTTCACCTGAAGTAAGACATGGAGTTTCTTCCTCTAAAGTAGCAAGCTTCTTGATATTTTTTTCTGTGAGGCCGATGGCCCTCAGCTGGCCTAAGACAGCGCCTGTGAGACTGGCTACCTGTGAGCTGCCATCCAAGCCCAGGGATGGTGCCGCTGCCAATTGCTCAAGCCTCTTAATATTTTCCACGGTCAGACCCATGGCCATCAAGTTGTTCATGACTGCCTCAGTGACCACGTCAGAAACCTGGGCAGCGAGCTCCCTTGTGTCCAAGAGCTTCTCCCGCACGGCTATCATTCCCCTAGAATGCACAGGCTGAGGCTTCTGGGATCCCATGCCAAGAAGGCGGGAAAGCAGCCGCAACCAGGAGAACACTTGCTCAACAACTCTGCCCTTGCGTGCTTTGTTCGCCTCTCCCTCGCCAAGTCGTGCTTCTACCTCAGACCTGTGGACAGGGCCCTCTAAGCGAGGAAACCCAATAAGTGGGTCACATTCAGCAGTTCCTTCCATAGGGTGTCGGGCTTTCTCACCTACGTCCAGTGGATCGGAGAAAAGCTCAAGGGCTACGCAAGGTACACCAGGAGTTCCTGAAGGCAATCCCTCTGCCAACTGGTTTCCTGCGAGATGGAGTATAGCTAGTACTAGGCTTCGCATTGATTTCAACACACATGGGCCTCACTCACCTACCACTTGTCTGAGCCCTGAACCGTCAACGACAGACTTTTCCACCTCGGTCGCTGTAGTGTTACCATGCGATGTGGAGACTGTTCAGAAGGATGCCTGTCAGAATTCACTTTTCCTGTTAGCAGACATGCTAGGTTTCTCACCGTTTTCTGGTGCATGAAGAGGGACCTGCGGTCTGCCCTTAGATGTGACACTGGACGGTGCGGATGGCAGAACCTCCCTATGACCTCCTTGTCTAGACGCCTCGGTCATCTCACTCTCTGCAAGACAGGTGAGCGAATAAACATTAAACAAATGCAAAAGTGCCTTACCTGTAAAAGAAAGCCGCTGTTGGCAGCTGATTTGTGGGGATGGACCCGTTGGTGAAGGCAACGGCGTTGACAACTCCTTTACAGTTCCGTGCGCCACCTTGACGTGTTGCGTGAACTTCCCCCGGCTTGTATAAGAACGCCCACACCGCTCGATAGGACAACACATCCTGTCGCCCTTCCTTTCGACAGCGTATGCCTTGCCATCCACGGTGATTGGAGGAATTTCGGCATGCCGACTCCAGCGATGGTGGCTGCGGGCTGAGGCCGTCTTGAACGTTTGGTTGCAATCAGTACAAGAGAAATACATGGCAGGTGCAGGAGCGAATGAGACGCTCGCAGCACTCCCTCTTTTATGGTCAGGCCCGTATCACCTGACCAAGCTGCCGTTAGCCGAGAAAGGTCCGGCAAGCAATTCGTGTGCTTCGCAAAGGGTAGACGGATCGCCAACAATCATCGTGAGCAAGGAAGGGATCTAGACGGGCTGACCCTATCCACTGCCAGCAACCAGAAACCAAAAAACGTAATCCAACCTTGCGTGGCAACGAAAAGACGGATGTCGGCAGAATAAGGTCGGTGACCACACCCTCCCCGCCTTGGTTCTGCACTTGCCCTCGCTTAGTCCAGTTGGGACCGTGCCATCGGTCCACCTGTCTAGATTGCCGCCGTGGGCAGCGTCCTAGCTTCGTATCCTGTGCCTGAGAACCCCACTGCCCGATGGCCGGCTAAATATCCTCAAAGTCCTCCAACTTTGCATCGCTTGGCAAGCGGAGGTGTGACTGTTCAACGCGACAGTTTGCAGAACAGTTACAGCATGAAGAGACAAACCTTATCCTACAGGAAAGCGGCGAGTATTCATTTCGTTCAAGAGCGCCGGAGGAAGTACCCAATCCAGCGGAATGACTCGCACAACTCTGGCATGTGTGTGATGAACTGAGAAATTTCCGGTGTTGCTTTTTGCCTGGAGTAGACCTGGCACAGGGGAAGGTGAAGGTACAAGATTGGCCATCCAGTGAAAGCAGTGAGGCCGTTCCAGAGAGGGCCCGACAAGGACCACAAAAACGCGCAGGGTGGACTTTGGATGCGAAATCCAAAAGAGAACCTACTGAGGATGCGAAGTCCCCAGTAAGATTTGGACTGGCACGAAGCCTGTCCCGAGATTGAGGCTTGACACAGGGGAAGGTAAAGGTACAAGATTGGCCATCCAGTGAATACGGTGAGGCCGTCGAGGGAAGGCCCGACAAGGACCACAAAAACGTGCAAGGTGGACTTTGGATGCGAAACCCAAAAGAGAGCCTACTGAGGACGCGAAGTCCCCAGCAAGATTTGGGCTGGCACGAAGCCTGTCCTGTCCTAGTAGATTAAGGCTTGACAAGACTACACAACGCAGAGACTTCAGACTGAGTTATCAATGCTGGTGTTATTCGCTCACTCTCGCCCTTCACTCGAAGCCAAGTTCCGAGGGTGCTGTATTCAAAGTGTTCTTCTCCGCTATGCTCTTCAAGGGGGAGGGAGAGGAAGGGAGCCATAAAGCCACGGCAGGAGGTCATGCACGAAGGTGGCTGTGAAGCAAGGTGTTGTGCAGGACGGGACAAAAGCAGGCAACGCAGCCCAGCTGTTCGACAGGTCAGAATGGGAAGAACCACCAGCCATGCATCAGCAATTACACTACGCCAGAGAACGCCCACAAGACGTCGGTAGTGTTGCGATTGCGGTGTCGAGACTGACCTGCTGCTGGAATACAAAGAGGAAGGAGAAGATGAGAAGGTGTGCTGTGTGACGTCGAGTGTGTCGTATAGCCGTAGCGGATCAGGTCGTAGGCAAAGCGATTGTCAAGGTTCCAGGTCCTGCGCTTGAAGCACGAGAGATCATTATCTTCGAAAGCGGTAAGCTAAGACATCCTTGACACTGAAATAGACACCGACTCACTCATGAATCAAAACCAGTTCTGTCAAGAGCGCAGCAATGAGAGCGTCAGCCTGACTGGGGTCAAGACGACAGGCTCAACGCAGCTCTAATCAAGCACGGTCGACCGAACC
>JBBPKV010000074.1:17377-34037 GCA_038089455.1 Tylopilus cf. leucomycelinus
TCTTTGATCACATCTTTCGTTTTCACAGCGGGCAGTGGGACACGGCCCTCGATCTCGGATGTGGAACCGGTACGTGACCATTTGTTTGTGTGCTATTCTTTTTTCCTCCTGCACTCGGCTACACGCAGGGGGCGAAGCACTGTAAGCTGACGATCGCGTCCCAATGATATCGTGTTTCCACAGGCCAAGCGACCGTCGAGCTCACGCCCTTCAGGAAGATCCTGGGCGTCGATCCGAGCGCGGGGATGGTCGACGCTGCACGCCGCCACGCCCTCACATCATCCTCGCCGTCGGACTTGGACTTGGACTCGGTGGGCGACCGGATCACGTACGTACAGTCTCCGGCGGAGAGGTTGGCGTTCTTGTCGGATGGGAGCGTGGATTTGATGATCACTGGTATGGATCAAACTCTGTGCGTCCGTGGGATGGATGGTATGGCTGACGCAAAGATTGGGCGGGGGACACAGCACAGGCGGGCCATTGGTTTGATTGGTCACGAATGTGGCCAGAAGCTGCGAGAGTGCTGCGGAAAGACGGGACGGTTGCGATTTGGGTACGTGATCTGCTGCACCCCCTCCCCTCCATCCCTCCCTTCTGTGCCTGCCATGACATCGCATCGACGATTTGACCTTTTTCGTTCTGATTTCGATCCTCGACTCGGGGGCCCCACGCTCGATTGCCCCGATAGAACTACTCGGAACTCCGATTTCCCAAATACCCCACTCTGACGCCCCTGTTATCCCACTTTTTCCAAGGCACTGATCCGCTGACGTCTATTGGGCCGTACTGGCAACAACCAGGACGATCGATCCTCGACGGGCACCTCGTCGCTATTCCAGACGCCCGCGACGTCGTCCCGGGGGCATTCAAGGAGTTTACACGCTCATATTTCACAGGTACGTCCCTCCCCCCTCTATACGCGTACCTCTTCTGTTTACACCCGTCAATGTCTCCGCTGGTTCCCCGCTTCGTTTGCTTGTTGCCAGGCGCACACCACTCCCACCTGTCCTCACCTCGGCCAATCCTGATGCGAAAGCGGATGACGTGGAATAATCTGTACGAGTATTTTCGGACCGCTAGCGCCCTGCATACCTTTCTCGAACAACACCCCGATGACAAGGAGCACCCCGAGGGCGACCTCGCGATGCGGTTTTGGAACGCGTTGATGAGCGGTGCTGCTGCCCAGGACGGGGCGACGGTGCAGCCGGAGGAGGAGGTCGAGGTCGAGTGGCCGTTGGCGTTGATATTGGCGAAGAGGGCGTAGTGCGGACTGTCGTAGGTGGATTTTTTCTCCCGTTTGCGGTTTTTTGTCCTTGGTTTTTGTGTGCGCGTGTGCCATGTGACTCAGAATAGAAGCTTGCTCTTGGCGCATGCAATTCCAGGGCGGTTTTTCGCTCGTCCTTTCTTTATTCATTCGAATTTCTTCGTCTCGTCTTGCGCTTGATGGTATCACTTTGCACACATACCCCCTTCCCATTGCTCCGCTTGATGCTAGTGCAGCATCGACGGTTAGGTTGTCTCTCGAGCCATCTACCCGCAGGCGATTCGTGCAACTTCACATTCGACTTGCTCAATCGAGCAGTCTCTGTGTACCGAGTTCGCGAGGACCGTCGATCTTGATTGCAGAACAGGTAAGGGGCGTCAGTCCATTTATATCAGAGTCTGTCGGCGATCATCTGGGTGGCACGTCCCTGACCTTCCGTGGAAGTCTGGTCCAAACTCCAGGCTGACCGATCGATGATATAGATAGCCTAGCAAAGGCGGCTGACGAGTCAAAGCGTCAGCCGCACTTCCGCTTTAAAGACAACTCATAAGACCTACCTCTCCCTCTCAATCCTATCAGATTGGCTTTGACGTCGTTGGCAAGTCGCTCAGGAATGTCGACCGACGGTACCGCCAGTGGGTTTGCTACTCCCCGGCGCACCACACCCATGCGAGCACTCTCAGGTCTCTTCAGAACGCCATCACGCCTTCGCACGGCCACGACGACGGTCAGCCGCCGCAACAAACGTACCCGCGCGCGAACCTCGTCCCTATCGTCCCCGCCGCCCTCCACGCCATCGACGCCCGGGGTGAGCATGACTGGTACCCCATCGTCGTCGCTACCAACTGTCGTTCTCCAGACATACTCGGTCTCCACCGATAGCATCGTCCTAACCGCGCTGCCCTCGGCCCCCTTTTGCTGCCACGAGGATCTCTTGACTATGTCTCGCGCGCAACTCGAGGCGGTCGTGCAGGCGCTGAACGCACGGCTGCCTCGCCGGATGCGGATCGGCCCCGAGGACGACGTTTGGAAACACAACGACCAAGACTGCCGCACCGGAGGCGACGACGACGACGACGACGACGGTGACGACGGGTTGTCAAGAATGAGCGAGGCGGAGATGCGGCGACGCGTCGAGGAACTGGTCGGGATTCGGCCCGTGGTTGGCAAGAACCGCGTCTCCAAACTAGGCTTGGGTCTGCGCGCGCGCAGCGGTGGAGGTGTCGTTCCGCCGCCTGCACCCAAGGCAGTGCGGACGCGCGATGCGGCGTGGCAGCCGTATGAGAAGACGCCTTGGGAGATGGACGTGGATGCGACGTCCGACGACGCGAGCGGCGTCCGGGTCATGATGGTCGAGGACGCGCAGATGGGGTCTAGTCCGCTCGCGAGTCGGACCACGACCGCGGCTGGCGCGTACATGCGTGGACGAAACACCCAGCATCGTCTCGCTATCTTGCAGGAGGAGAACGAAGGGGGCGAAACGAAAGAGGACGATACTGGGGATACCGACGAAGGACGTCCGTCCAAGAGACAGCGCCGAGTGTCGCCAGGGGGTGTCATCCGGGATTCGAAGGGAGAACCGCAGAACGTACCAGAAGTCAGGGAATCCAGGCTCGTAGAGAATATGGATTTGTCGGGTTCCCCTTTACTGGCCAGAGACGACGAGGCGTCCTCGAGGGACTTTACCGAACAACACGAAAGAGTGGTGGCGACCGCAACGACGAACCCCGATTGTGCCACAAAGACACCCGGGGGACGGATGCAAGCTCCCCTGCAGCGTAGGAGGAGTGCTCGCATCAAAGAAATAGCTTTGAAACGAGCGTCTTCGGTTGATACGGGAAAGAAGGGCACTTCGAACGCAAGGGACTTGAAGCCGTCCATCTTACGCTCCAAGACATTCTCTTCCCGACGCTCATCCAGGAATGCACCACCGTCGTTGGACGAATCTAACACTGGAGATGACTCGGGCACGCCAAGAGAATTCACGATTCGCCTACCGTTTGCATCCACCCCGCCCCACCGGGCGCCTGCTTCGTCTTGGTCCGCGCCACGCATCCTTCGTTCCCATTCTCAGAGGCTGTTGAATTCAAGCCAGTTGGCGAAGACGAAAGCCTCGTTGGGACGATCGCAATCGGAGAGGTACCCTCGTGCCCCAGACCTGGCATTCGTCACAATAAGCCGACCACGATACCGCTTCTCGCAGCGCAAGTCGAAAGGAAACAAGGACACGAAAGGAGATCAGGCACCGTATCGTCTGTCTGCGTCCGCTTCGCCGCCAGAGCACGCCGCATGCCAGCAGCAGCCACAGGGTCTCCAGATTGGTACGGAAGACTCGAGTGGAATGCCCGCCCAGAACGAGAGCGAGAAAGAGAACGATGGGCCAAGGGTGGTCGCCTCCAGAAACTCCGCGATGGGGAACCTGCACGCTTTTCCGTCGGCGTTTTGTAGCTTCCTCACGCCCCGTTCCAGAGCGCCTTCTACGAGCACCAACGCGTCCACGCGAGGCAACTGCAGCGACTCGCCGGCACGAATGATTGTGGAAGAGGGGACCGCACCGACTGTAACCAAGGGCTGTGGTGTGACCGACGGTACTGCGGAACGTGTCTGGGAAGCTATAGGAAGAATGGCTGTGGGTTCCGTGTGAAATAGGGTTTGTGTAGGTGATGCATGAGCGCGTAGACTTGCCGCTCAGTGGTCTGAGTTGACAGCGCCCGTGGACGGTCTGTACATACGTTTTTTTGCAAGCAATCTATACTCTTTCACTCTTTGGAAATTAGGAAGGTATGGGATGCGACTGGGTTCTTCATCGAGTTCAGCGTCTCT
This sequence comes from Tylopilus cf. leucomycelinus, assembly GCA_038089455.1. Classification (NCBI taxonomy): domain Eukaryota; kingdom Fungi; phylum Basidiomycota; class Agaricomycetes; order Boletales; family Boletaceae; genus Tylopilus; species Tylopilus cf. leucomycelinus. The sequence continues at coordinate 21,465 of JBBPKV010000074.1, forward strand.
GGACGTGATGATGAGCACTTGCTTGGAAAACCATGTGTTGAGTTCAATATCGGTCTATGCCAACCATGGTGGTCACTACTAGTACAGATTCAAAAATAACTAGCCCACAAATAATGTCTCTTTGTCTTTTGATGTGTGCAAGTCAGTCAATGATGGTTGAAGCTCTGAGTCCATGATCAGGATGCATGCAGTGAATACTTGATGAACACTGATGGTTCATTCATTCCATAGCATCCTCCATGGGATCTGACTCTTCATGATTTTGTGCCAAATGGCTGATTGACCTAAGAGGAAATCAAAGGCAAGGGAAAACATCATTTTGTTGATGTATTGGAGTCCAAGATGATGATCCTGCTTCAAAACAGTTTTGGGGAAACCCCAAATAGCTTGAACAAATGCATTTAGACTGCCAGCTGTGTGTTCTGAGATAATACCTTTTGAGATATGATCCTCCATCTTGGAAGAGTGAGAGGGGCTGGTTAGAGAACTCAATTGTGGCTTGATTATCTAATATTCCACGAGATAAGTACTGCACCAGCGGCCGAAACGCTGTTGTTGTTGTGCTGCAAAGTAACTGACACAGGGCCCCGCTTGACTTGAAGCCCTTCGCCCCAGCGAGAATCCCCACGCAGACCAATCAGGTTTAGCAAGTAGAGTTCAAATTCTAGTAGATCTCACCACGATGACAGCACACCTCGCCATTTCACGATGGTAAGTGTGGACTACGTGCAGCCCTTCAGAGCCCATTTGGCTGCGCTCTCGGTGACCAGGAGTGAATAGACATTATTAGATTCCACACGGTAAAAAAACAGACAAACAAATTCTTCTACTCCATCTAACAATATGTACATTTTGCAGTTCTTTCTCTCTTGAGGACCCGTCATGCAAAATAGATAGTTTATGTGTGCTGAAACGCTAACCATCAGGAGTGTGCGTGTGATGAGACGAGGATGGCGGAAATGCTGGCGAGATAGTAGAATGCGTGTAAATATAACTCGGAATGGTGAGAGTATTGCTGAGAGAATGGCGTCTATCTATTGTGCGTCTGGCCTCGTGTGGGTGAGCTGTAATCATATGTGATGAATATGTCCAACGTACCGACGAAGCAACAGAAAGCGGAACGAGGCGTCATGGATTGAGGCGCAACAGGGGTATAGGCACGCGTGGTAACAGAACAGTAGAGGGACCTGGAGATTGTGGTGCGAAGTATAGGTCACGTTGAAGTGCCTTGAGTTCGAGCATGTCCCTGACAACCCCCCCCCCCCCCCCAATTCAGATCGTCGAAGATAGATGGACTGTAAGCAAGACTCACCCATAAGTGAGTCGTTGCGCCACCGGCATGGGACTACGATCCCAATCGTCTGCTTCGTGTACTTCCTCGGTACCGTCGGCGCAGAACGAAACGTGTTTCTTCGGGGTGACGGTCGTCAGTACACGGATGCAGAAAACAAGCACGGAGTGACACACCGGCTAGGATAGGGTGGAAAGATTAAATTGTTAGCACGGTTCAATCGCAAAACGACACACGCACTTTCTGTGAACGGGAGACGTCAGCACATACATGATGAAGAAAGACACGAAAAAAACTCACGATCGCATCGATACGAAAATTACGTATGCACGCTCGAGCGTCGTCGTCGATTTGAAGCGTGTTTCTCGTCGATTTCCCGTTCTTCTGTTCTAACAAGATTTGAAACCGCCCACCGCATTCAGGACTACTCTCAAAGAAAAGAATCAATCTTCGCTACGCGGAGACGACCACTGCACTTACCAATCGATAGAACCCTCAGTGAGCCAACCGGAGAAATCAGCTGGATTTCGACAATCCACCCTATTCGAAGCACCACACAATTGGCACCTGTATAGCCTGCATGATGGCTGTTTCTGCTGAAATACGACCCGCATGATCAACTTGGTTCCTGCGTCGATACTCGGCCATCGTGAGGCCTCGTCAGCCACCTGAACGACCTGTACGCCCTTGTCGATGGAGAGATCATACAGCCCCGCGTCGAGGTACCGCCTCTGAACCTGTGCATCGCGGGCCTTGCACCTCAACACTATCTTCAGCATAACCTGGAGTTGCTATACATACAAGAGGGTCGTCAGCGATCACTCACAACAACACAGGCACCCAAGCTACACCCCTCACCTCGAACGACGTACAACACTGCATTGATATCGGGTGCTCTCGACCGGTGGCATCGATGAGCGTCACGAAGCGAAGTACCTGCATCGCCGTCGGACTGGTCGTGAGTGTCCGTCCTCCTATGCTCGCGACGTGCAGTTGAACGAGCCTGTCGAGCCTGTTCATGATCTGCACCGCATTCGTGCTCGAAAACCGTCCGCAACCACCTGTCATCGGTCGTTTTTCTCGCTTGCGCTGCAGAAGTGAAAAAAAAGGCCAAGACGAAACGGGAGTCAGCAGTTTTCTTTTTCGATTCCCACTGAGTCTTGGACGACGAACCAGGCGATGCCTAAAATATCGATATATGTTTGCCGCTTCAACGTGCCCGTGACTGCTGGTGTGAGAGGAAGAAGCTCCAAGGGCGAGCACACGGCGCTCCGAATTTGAAGTTGATGCTAAACCTTGAGTTGAATCTGATTCCGGGATCTCAGCAAGCGGGCACTTTTTGCGAACAGCGACAACCTTGGACAGGCGAGCCGCTAGGGATTGGAGATATTCCATGGGGCGAGAGAGATTTAAAACGGGTCGGTGATGGTATTCGAAGGGAGAGAAGTGTGATCACGCCTGGCGAGAAGTGAACAAGACGATAGACCGAGTAAGAAAAATGTGAGGACCATGAGGTACAGCTGCGTTAGTTTCGCCGTGGATACATTGGTCACTTGTGAAGGATGGAGTATCCCGGAGAAATGGCAGATGGCGTGTGAAGCAGGTCCCGAATGAGTCAATGATGTACACAGTGAAGAGAACAGCACAAATACCCGTACGGTATATTATAAAGTCCAGATCCAAAGAGAAAGGATAGCAACATCCGAAGACAAGCGGGCTGAAGACCAGACAGCAAAGAACAAAGCAACACGGGACGAACGGTATGTGCTACGTCAAGGAATGGTCGTGCTTGGCCACGCCAACCAGAGGCTCGGGACAAAACACCGTTTTAATGATTTGTGGCTGACAAGCAGGGGAGGACTGCCATCGTCGCGTGCCAACAGTGAAGAGAGTGTGATAGAAAGAGCGTGATTAATGGATGGTGAGGGTAATAGTCGTGCGAATGACGTGACTACAAGGTCCGTCGAATATATGTACAGATGAGCGATGCGAATAAAATAGGCCAGTACTACCCACACAGAAAAGAATCAGCGAGACCGGAAACAGAAAAAGAGAACATGGTACCCACGCAGCGGGATAAGTTGGCCACGCCTGGGTCTAAAGACAAGGGATCACTGGGCTGGACTGTTGCCTTGAACGGCAAAGTGCCATACAGGATAGAATATGAAGAGGCACAACAGGGCCGAGATGACGAGAACCAATACACCGACATTCACAAGGCCACGAATCGGGATCCCGGAAGATGTGTCCTGGGAGTTGTCGGATGGGTCATGCAAGGCATCGTCGTCTTCGGGAGTGTCTATGTGAAGACTTGGGTCAAAGGGGAACGGGACAAACTTGTTCGGGGTGTGGGCACCGGAAGGGTATTTTGAGTCGTACGAGACAGTGAATACGGATTCTCCCGAGTTGGAGAGGACAGATTGACGGTTCATACCAGGGGGAGTGAGGACACGGTGTTCGTCCTCGCCAGCGAGGCGGTACAGGATCATGGAGCCACGATTCGAGGGAACGGAAGTGCGCTGGGAAGTGAGAGCTTGTGATTCCTCGGAAGCTATGCGGTTGAAGACCATGTTTTGTCTCGACTGAGCACGGGAGCCGATAGAGAGTGAAGGAGGACTGGATGAATGGGTGGTTGCATTGGGGTTAAGTGGGGAGGAGACGAAATTCGGGTTGATGGTGACAACCCGCGGTGTTCGTGGTTGCGCATCTGGGAGCAGAGGGACATCAATACTGGTGGAGCTGGGTGTCCTTGGTGAGTGCATATGACGGATATCGGGTTCACTATCGGTGCGTTCCAAGGGGTATTGAGAGGCTGGGAGTTGTGTATGTGTTTCAGGGCTCGAAGGGGTAGTCATTTCGCAGAAGTGTGGTGGTCGCACACGTTCTGGAGAGGGCTGAAAGAGCGCGTTGGGAGAGTGCCTTGACTCGTCGCCAGCTTATAAGTCGTCGTGACCGCAAGAGATGCAATCAGACTAAGTTTCAGCTAGCGCCCTTCAGTGGATGGCATAAACCGTCCCACGATTATGTAATTTGGTCCCGTCATCATCCGCTGCTTGTGGACAGGACTAAGTTGTGGTCGTCTCAACATTGTTAGCGGCGTGGCGAGTTATCTGTGTGATTGAAATAGAAGTTTTTCGGACAGAAAGTCCCGTCGACCTATCTGAAGGTCGCGGGTCGTTGGCTCAGCAGCCACTAACATCATTGCCACCTATAAAAAGACAAACTTGACGAAACGTTACCCCACGTTCTTTCCTATCACAATCCCTACGGGTGCTCTGATCAGTTGAGTATTGGGGGAGCGGAGGGCCACGACTCGGACTCTTGGCCATGGAATATTTATATCATCCACCACCACAGGCCCCATTGTTGTGTGGGACAACGCCTTCTTCCCCAGGCCCGGGGGAGCCACACCCTAGCTATTTTTGCATGATACCCTAGTATGGCTGCTTTTGCGGCGACATCAGGCCCCACATGCACATGTTCGGTGTTTAAATATTCAAGTTTACCCAGACGATACTGAGATTCGCTAACATCATCCCCTGCCAGCCTTGACTGCTTCCCTCCTTGTCCGTTTGTTCGACCATGATCGGCATCTTCTCTCAGGAACCATAAGATCTAGCACTGCTTGTAAGGAACCGGAGTCGTCCATCTGCTGATAGCTGGTTAGATGGAACTGCGCCCTGGAAGGACCATCACACTACGGCAGGGTAGATCGAAAGACTACGAACGCCCAGGGAAGGAAGTAAATGTGATTAACTTTTCAGATCTCTATCCACATGAACTGTCGAATACTGATCGGAATACATCATCCTACCTTTTTTTTATCTTGATGACCGCCAGAGTGTCGATTTAAAAGAAACCCCACAGATCGGTCCTTCTTTTACGGGTTCACTATTTTCGAGAGCGGTCACAAGCCCCCATCTACATCTCTGTCATCCGTAAATGCCTGATGCTGGAAGTGGGTGTCATCCAGCGTATAGTACCAGCCCAAGGAGGAAGGTTAGGAGACATAAATCGTTTACTGAGACCGCCTCTGTTTATCATCAGGTGAACGCTGTCATACTGAGACTGGGGAGATGACCTGAAGTCATGTTACATTTGCGCTTCTGCATATACCAAGAGGGAGTAACTGCTTATCTGCTTCTCGGTACTCGTTCATCGACTTGATATTTCCAGCCCGATTCGGATGCCGGGTACGGTTCTAGGAGAAACGCGACACCTGGTGGATGCTTCGCCGACATGAATCACTTTCAGAGAACAGAGGTCCGACCCAGCACCTCGTAGCATCGTGGTTACGTCAACCACGGGGCTAGTCCACTGCTATTCGGAGAGCATGCTCAATCAGGAACGTGGCAAGAAATCTAGATAAGACATTAGAGGAAATGACTTCGTCCCGATGCTGCCACAACCTCGCTTCAAGCAACGTTCGCTTACCTAGACCGAGGCGATTTGATAAAGAGAAGACAGGCAGGGAGAGTTGATCCGAGGAAGGCGGTCGGGTACCTATTTTCTACGTGTCTCGTGAGTTTGACTACACTGAGCTGAAGGAACGTGCGAAGGAGTCGGCGTGGTATGGAAGACCTGGGATACTTGTGCCAAGATAAAAGGAATATATATACACCCGCCTCGGATAATAATTATAGGGGGGGCTGGCATGACACAATGCAAGATCATGAAACTTACCTTAGATTCTGCGTTCGGAGTCGTGAATGTATGTGTTTCTCGGCAACAAGGTGATCGAGATGGCAACTCATCTGATTCCTCGACCTCTTGCAAGGGCATGCGTACTTTGGCTGATGTCACGTTAGTGAAATTCGAATGCGGAGCGGTCCAAAAAGGGGTTCCTCTGAACCGCCAGTACTAGTGCGCCGTCGTCCTCAGGCTGTCAAGCAGAGGCAGAGCCTAACACTGCTTGAGCGAATGACTGCGCACGGCTGAAGCTGCGTGTGCTAGTGCTGGGTCAAGCACCTCGGCATTGAACCATCCCATGACTCGAAATCAGCTGCCTTGCAGCGAGTCAGTCACAGGACGGAGGTCGGGGGTAACAGGCGAGTCGAGAGTATTGGGATGTATATGTTATAGAGGCGGCGCTGGCACACAGCGCTCCGGCTGCTGTGTGTAGAACGGGGTATGTGTTGAAACGAGCTGAAGCAGGGTCCCTGTGCTTTGTCAACAAGCCACAGAAAAGTCGGAGAGAGCCACCGTGCTGAACCAAACCATCCGGTTTCGGCGCGCTGTCCCGCTCATCCAAAGGCTATCAGAAGTGCGCACGTTCGTGCAGTTACTTAGCCGTTGAACGTGCGAGCGTCCCTTTCCAGGAAACAATGGAGACTCAGGCGGTCCGAGACCTGTCCAAGATTGGGCAGCTGCCCATACTGCCACGTTCGTCTGGTTTTTCATCGCACTTGGAGAAGCTAACTCGGAGGGGGGCAATTTATATACCAGCGTTCGTTATGGGCGGAGTTGCCAAGTCGCTGCAAAGGTACTGTTGGTTGTTATCTCTCACTAGCCGAAATCAGTTTCTCAGGCCAAAAACGTGCCAAATTACTTTTTGGTTCATGGCAGTCCCTCGTTGGTTCGGTTCCCGTGCGCCCTTAAAACGCGACTCGACTGCCTAACAACATATCACGTCGCCGCCACTTCCCTCCCGCGATGATCACCTTCCTCTCCAACATGTCGCGGTTGGCGACCTCGACGGCCTTTTGGGTCTCCTTCGTTCTCTTGGCTGTCTCTTACCTTCTCCTCACTTCTCATTCCACGACCACCAAGCAACGATCATGGATACTCACCAGCCTCAGTAGCGCCGTCATGTCTCTCTTCAGTCTCCCATCGGTGGTGCAATACGCATATTACAGAGGGCAACTGAAGCACATGACTGTATCCCCCGTTTTCACCGACGGCGTTGGCAGATTCTTCCAGGCCTACCTTATCGTGTTGGTTCGATCCGTGCTTCGTCTCCTTCAGTATGACCAACCTGCCCTAGTGACTTGATAATGGGAATGCTCTTTTATCGCAGCAAGGTCAACATCCTCACTGGCTGGATACACCACTCGGTCTATGTTTTCATCGTCGAATATGCTATTCAAGGTCACTGGAGCCATATTTTTTGTTTGTGCGCTGTCATGGAGGTGAGTGCTGTGCGTGCGCGTTTACAGAGACTCGTTCGTTGACGGCTGTGTACGCAAGATTCCGACGTTCGTTCTCGCGTTGGGAAGTGTCATGCCGCGCTTCCGGTCGGACCTTTTCTTTGCCATTTGCTTCTTTGTGACGCGCATTGCCCTTCACATTGCTCTTTGCGTCTCCCTCGCCATCCAGCGTCATCATGTTACCAATGGCTCGTTCGGCCCAGCGATCATCATGGCCTGCATATTTCCTCTCCACGCCTATTGGTTCACGGGATGCATCAAAGGCTTCCTCAAGCGAGCAGATGCGGTGGGCAAATCCGTTCCAGGTGCGAAGTCTCTCGCCAATGGTGTCCCACCGCCAGGTGCGTCGTTTTTTCGCCCATGTTTCCCTGATTGTGTTGTGGATCGTCGTGTCTCATAGTGGAGCATCCGATCACGCCGATTATATCCGGACCGGTCTCATTGTATGCTTCTCGTGCATCCCTGGCGCGGCGACGTACCGCTCTTCGTATGGCTGTGAGGGCACGGTGGGACCAATTCAAGCTCTGGAGAGCGAGCGGTCGGCTGAGTGAGATGCAACGTCGGGTCCGGGCGGCTCTTCCAGGTAGGGAACGCGTCTATCAATACGTCGGGCTAGAGAAATGTGTGGACGGTATACCCCCAGAGCCAGGTCTAGAACACATTCGAGACGACGCATTGTCGTCTGCCCTTTCATGACCTCCCTCGCTCACACGACTGTCGTTTCTCGTCTACGATTGCGCCCAACGGTTGACGACTTATACAGTCTTCCGTAAAGTCTTTCTTTTTCACGATCACGACGGTTCTAGCGCATATACACCCCCTTCTACCCTCCCCTGTTTTCCCGTAATTATGGCCAACCACACCTGCTTGATCTGTGTATGCATTTTTCTGAGATGTGAATAGACTGGGAGAGCACGACGTGGTTGTATTGGTAGTAATGAATGGAACGTGCTCAGGAAGGGAATTTCTTGTAGAGGCTCAAGCGCTCTTGACTTTTGATGACCCCAACGAAATGTCGTGGAACCCCAAACAATTTTGTAGCTATACATATACTTATCCACCTATAGGACGTCGTAGATAGCGATACCGTTACAGGCTGGATATTAATATAATTACGTTATGGTGATAACGATTCGTCTACCCTCGAGGTCGCGTGCTTTGTGGCGGACCTGGGACGAGTAGGTTAACGCGTCTCGCGTATCACTAGCGTTATGATGGACCATTGCTAATGCGAGAGTCTGACAGACAAATGGGACGATTTGCTTTATCACTGTTGCACATGAGATCAAGTCGTTCGATCGGAACGGACCGCGACCTCCGAGTCGGTGAGAACCGCCGAGAACATTGCAGGAGTACTATTGTGGGCTATGGTAATGTTTGCCCGCGCCGCATACACACGACCCCCTGCAGCCGATCTGTACCAGCAGTGGAAGAAAAACGGAATCAAAAGGAGGCTATGGCACTGAGACTGGCGCAGTGGAAAAAAGCTTGATAGTTCACAGCTGCATGGTGAGTGAATCGGTTATCGAGAGGAAACTCCAGTTCGGGGGGCAAGGAGCAATGCTTCCGCTTTGCTCCGCATTCCATTCTGTCCTCTTGATGTGATACGGATCCTCCATCATGCCTAAATAGACGGACCTGAAACATGAACATGGCAAGAACACTCGCACCATCGGTGTTAGAACTCGGCGGAAACACGGCAACATCTTCTAGTGCGTGAACGTCACGCATATTCTACAAAGGACTGCAGCTTCTTGGCAATTCTGGGTGGGAACTTGAACGCGGCGAGCTTCTCTCCAAAAGTCCGCGCGATATCTGCGACGCCCGACTTCAATGCTAATCACAAGTCAAATATGTGGATATACAAGACAAGAAAGAGCATACCATCAGCGACGACACCAATCGCTTCTGTCGCTTTTGCCACCTCCACCCGGGTACGTTCCTTCTCCCCAAGAACCTTCATGTCCCCTCGAGCGATTTCGTCAGGTGTGGGAGGTACGTAGAGCTTGGTCATCTCGACATGGTATTCCTCCAGGGCCGTTAAAAACGACAAGAATGCTTCCAAGATGCGTGGAATATCTCGTTGAACCACGCCGTAGCGGTCCTCGGTCAGCGACGCGCAGACAAGGCCCGCGAGCCCTGAAGGTGGTTGCATCAGCAGTGCAATCATACGATGTGTTTCTCCAAAGGCCCACCTTCAACAATGAGCGCATCGAGATCTCTGTTTGGAAGACACTTTTCAGTGACTTTGTTGAGACGATCCCTGAACCACCACGCATCCCATTGCGCAGCCACCTCCCGAGACCACGTCGGCGAATACTTGACGACCAAACTCCACAAATGGGCTCTTGCGCGCGAGACGTAAACACCAATTAAAGCTGGCTGGGGGGCTGTAACGGCGACCATTTTCGGTTGAGAGGAAGCAGCAATAATTGGAGAGGAAACAGAACGGAAGAGTTCGGGCATTTGTACTTCCATAACTTGTGTGCCCGCCCCAGAAGCGACTTCGTCAGTGGCCTTGGAAAGGTCTGAATCGGACGCCAATGTATCCAAGACTTTGGAAACCGGAGATCGCTGCAGTGCCTTATAGATCGGCTTTCGTAGTAGTGGCGTCGAAGGTGGCTGTACCGCTTTCGTAGAGGCAGCGGGTGCAGGTATGTTGACAGGCGCGGGTACTCCCCGGCGAAGAAACGTCTGATAGTCGTTGCCTAAATGCCAGAGTGATTCGCGCACCAAAGTACTCCACAGACTCGGGCTGAATTTTTGATCAGAGAACAGCGCTGCTCGATGAGAGGCACCAGCTGGACGACTGTCCAACGCTACGCTACGCAACTCGGCATAGGCAAAGTGAAGGTACAACGGATTGGCGGATGTAATGCCCGAGACGAGCGTCACATTTGGGTCAGCGGTGGTAGAAGCGACTTTGATGGGCTGGCATTGTTTTCAATGCAGGAGAGAACATGAAAGATGGTGGCGCACCTGAGGAATGTAAACGTCGAACAGGGACTCCGCGAATTCCCAGTTGGCAAGCATAAACAAGCCAAGGGCAAACACGTGCGACTCGAGGGACAAGTGTCGTAACGGTAAAGTGAACGTCCAAGGACCCTTAATAAAGTGACCGACAAACGGCTTGAGAAGGGATTGGACGAGAGGTGTCCTCAAAAGTAATGGCAGGAGGGTCAACCGCGCTAGCCCGAAGGCAACATTGTAAACTGTGAGTGATGAGAACGTGAAGAGTATGCTCGTGAGTAGAAGCGTCGCGAGAATTCTCGGTACAAAAGGCTATGAATTTCGTGTCATGAAGTGTGAACGATGTTCTTGGAGAAAGACTCACTGCGCTAGAGGATGGCGGCGCTTTTGCCCAGCGGAAGACAAAGCGTTCGAGCATTATGTCCCGAAGTGCAAAACTAATCGACAACCACACTTGCGCTAACACGAGGAAGATAAATCGACCATTGAGATAATAGGGATGTTTCCTGTGGGACGGAATTGTAGGCCGCAATGTTTGGATGTCATAGCATGTCACACACCTCGATTTTATGAAGATAGTCAGGCGCAAGTCCTCGCTCTTAGACCATATACGCATCAATTCGAGTGACAAGAGTAAAAGCGAGGACGTGACATAAATTGCGATCCACTGGAGCGTCGTTGGCTTCGCCAGCGCAACGGCCACCGTTTTCGACGGAGAGGAGGCAGTCTCAGATGTGGCTAGGCAGCGGGTCAACAAACGCGGTCATGTCATGCTGGTGGACAACGCACGCGCCAAAAATACCTTCCGTACAACAATGATGGGTAGCACGCCGACGAGCCACGCTAGAGATGCATTGACCCATGGACTAAGCCGGAACAAGCGCAAAAGAAAGCTTGAATCATCTCCACCTGCCAGAAATACAGTGGAGGCAAGGGAAAAAACAGCAGAGTAGGCGAATAAATTGTAAAGGAGTCGATGGCTCAACACAGATTTCGCCAAAGGCTCGTATATTTTTGTTGCGGGAGGTACATTGGTCGAGGAACGCGGTGCGAACGTGGTACTGGTCGTCTTCGTTGACACATTCGCGGTGGTAGACATGAGCTAACGGAGTACCGTCTCTGACCTTCAGCTTGGACTCTACACAGCTTGCACCTCAGCTCCTCACGTGACTTTTTCTCTTATGGCGTAAAATCTGCACAAAAAATTTTGTCGCACTTTTCTGGTCGCGCCGCGCCATGTCGCATTTTTTCTGAGCCACACCGCGCGAGTCACGGATGTCGATCAACCGCGTTCCAACTAGTACGTGCGCGCCCAACGCTGCGCAAACCGTCCCGACTGAAGTTTTGGCAAAAATCTTATTGTTAGAAGTAGCTAGGTGGTACAAAAATCGCAGATAGGAGAAATCAATAGTCCCTCTTGTCCAACATCCACCCGTCCGACAAGTCGTCCGTCTACAGCCCCCATGCTTAGTTATTGCCCACTTGCTCACTGCTTATAGAGGCATCTTCTGTGCGGCAAGTGTTCTGTGCATCTTTGATGCTTAGGCTGGTAAACTTAATGCCTGCCAGTGAAACCAAACATGATGTATCAATTGACTTGACTAGTATGTATGAACAAGATTACTAGACTGAAGCTGTATCAAAGAGGTAGTCAGAGAAAAGTTCTTCAAGTGGTGTGAGTTCATAGTCAGGGCCCCATGGGCTATTAAAATGTGGAGCATTGGGAGAATCTGGGTAGTGGTGTCCGTGAACATAGACATCCGCTTCACTGATGGGAATGGTAGTGGGGACAGAGGTCAGAACAGGTGTCCTCATGAACAGTGGCACCACATTTGAGGAGGCTATAATCACCTAAGTAAGCGTTCAATGGAACAAGTAAGGCAAACAAACCATCTTTCCATTTCTTTGCAGCAGGTGGGGACTGGGATGGTGATTGGTGCATGTGTGAGCACTTTCCTAAAAATAAAATGTTAGTATGTACATATGTAGATGCCATTTAAAGTGACTTACCAGACTTTGGAGGGGAGGTAACATCTCTTTGAAGAAAGGATACGGGACCTTTCTGCAGCAAGATACGCAGTGCGACAGCAAGGGATCTCTCGAATAGAGGTCAAGTGTTGGAGACTCACTTGTAAGAGAGTAGAGCTTGGTAGAACAATACTACAG
>JBBPKV010000075.1:15614-33917 GCA_038089455.1 Tylopilus cf. leucomycelinus
GTTTGAGCAGGCAAAGAAGAAAGTAGCTTCGCAGAAAGCTGTTTACAAGGGCGGTATCGGGGATGCATCGAAATACAGCGGTGAACAATCGGGTATATCCAAGGTAGTTAAAAGTGTCCGACTGTAAAAAAACGGAGCACAACGGTAATGGACATAGGGTGCAACAGAGAAGTCCAGAATACTCCTCACATCTGGGATGGGATGGTCCGACCAAGTATGAATCTAACGTTTGCAACGGAAGCTAGAGACAACTGCGGACAATGGCAACTCGAGAAATAGCAATGTGCTAACCTTGAAGCTGATAAGCGACCAACAGGTCATGGTAAATCAGAAGAACGTGAATGGTCAAAAATATCCAGCGAGAATTTTAACGACCGGATAACAATATCATACGATCGACACGAGGCTCGGTGAGCGCTCGAGCCTTCGGCAGTGGGGAATACGGTATTGATAACATAGGAAACGATTTTGGTTAGGCGGTCAAATACTACGCACGACGTGATCCTGGTCAGAGCGGAGGACCAGAAAGGACACGTAAAATGATACTGACCATAGAATCGTTGCGTGCGTGAAGGAGGCCATTACCGTTACTATTGGCTGACAGTCCTGTGCTCGTGGCGTCTGTAGGGGGCGTGCGACGAGGGACAGTATTGATCATTTCATGAAAAAGTGGACCCTTGATCAGAGCTTGCTCGTATTCGCGGCGGATCAACTGGGAGAGCTCTTTCGTCTCTTCGTAGGCGTAGCTATATTGCTCGAGTCCCTCAACACAGTTCTGCACCTCAGGGCGACCAAGGCGGGCTAAAAAGTAGCCGGCTTGGATGATACTGACATGCATAACAGCAGGGTCCAATTTCTAGACCAACCAGTCAACCAGGAGAAAAAAATACTTCGGGGTTCGTACCAGATATCCGTTTGAAGTCAACACCCCAGCCAGTGCGGAAACTCGCAGCGAGGCGCTCAATGCTTCTTCGAACACCTTGCGCTTGACGGTCTCCACCTGGTTCATACCACTGGGCGAAAGGTCCTCACCACGTACACCATATTCATCCATGGCATTGAACAAAGCAATCCACATCACATGGTACTGCGCATCGCTTGCGCCTGTGAAGTCCTATCAGTAAAAGAAGGCAAAGATCTGGAACAAATGCATACAAGCTGATACTGCAGAGACGAAATCCCAGCTAGCGGCGAGATTGGGTGGAACCCCGACTTTGGACAAGTGAGCATCTCTCCATTTGCAAAGTTCAGATGAGTATTGAAGAGCAGCATCGACGGGTATTCCCTCCAAGTCCGTCGTTGGTCGCCAGAGGAGGCGTGCTATCTGACGGGATATTCGAGCCAGAGCATGTGCTGCGCTGTAATATCCCTGGTAGAGCGTCAGGCAACATGACGTTATCAGACAGTGTATGACCAACCAAGAACTGGCGCGAGAGATGAGTCACAATGTCAGTTACAGCGCAGATGTATGACTCACCTCGAGTTGTTCGCGAGGGGAGGGCTTCCCAGGGTCCAGATTCTCCTGGGGGGCCGCAGTGTAAAAATCAATATCATAGTCATCATCATCACTGCGCGCCGTAGTTGACGGTAATTAATGTCACAAACAGACTCATCAGTGGCGCGATGAAACAACGGAAAGTTATCGCTCACAGCATTGGTTTCCGGCGGTAATAAAAGGCGGAAAACGCGTCGGCCAGACAAGCCATCCACCAAGCAAAGATCATCGTACCGCGGGTGTCGGGATCTTTGATGTCTTGCATAACTGACTTGTGGTTGATCTACAGTAACATTAATAGAGTCCGCTACGGACGCCTGCAATGGATGAAAGCGGACCTGAAGCCCAAGTAAATTGCGGATACCGCAATTGAGCCAAAACCCATGGAACCCTAGGACATTCAGAGTCAGCCGACAAAAAAAACATAAAAATGGGATGCGATTACCAACCGTTTTCTATGAGCGGATTCTCTGATGGAGAGGGCAAGGTCATGGGAGGTGACAGGTGATGGTTTGTGACCATACTCACGACATTGTAATGCTTCGATTAGTAGTGCTATCACGACGTGATCCTTGTGTGGGATACGATGAACTTTGGTTGCCTCGGCGAATTCACGACATCGTTCGATGAGTGTTCTTGCCAGAAGACTCAGGCCCCCGTTTCTCTGGCGGTCGGAAACAAGAAGAGGATGTTCCGAGAATTTAGCGCCCCATGCGATGACCGTCGCGATGAGCGCGGGATGGATGGGCTCTTCCTGTTTGTTAGATAGGACGGGACGTTGACCGGTCGCCTGCAAATTGAGGCGAGCGCGGAACTGAAGGGGGTTAAGGAAGGGAAGGCGCGGATGGACGATCTGAAAGTAGACTTCAACCAGGTCCAGGGCGAACCTAAATTAGGCAGCACGATCAATATTTCGAATTGACAGATAAGGTAAATTTAAACAAAAAAAAAAAAAAAATCCCCGAAGGCGACGACACTGGCGTAACAGTCAGAAGGGTTGCCAAGAAAGGGAGCATTAGGGAATGACGTACCCATCGCGATAATTTCGATCATTTACGTAATGGGGTGGGGAGGGGTACGTACTCTACTCTGAACGTTTCGTCTTCGAGGTTGGGCGCCACCTCGCCCCAAGCGGAGTATGCCAGCGGGCGCGACTTGAACGGACCGAATGCGAAGATGGAGTCGCTGCGGAGGGAATGAACAGAGATCCATGAATGTACGATTGATCGTACCTGGGACTAGAATCGGGCGGGGCGAATAAATGGAAGAGCAAGTTGGGCGTGCTAGTCTGCAGGGAGAGGTTGGGATATCCGCCGTACTTTGAATTCCATGGTGCGCCGAAAGCGGACTTGTGCCAGGGAGGGGTTCCATTTTCACCTGTGGGAGAATGGCTATTGCGGAGCTTGTTGAGGATCGCAGGCGCGAGACGATGTACATCAGGGAGCCTACCCAGAAGATACAGGAGATGAGCTATTGAGCATGGGATTCACGTCAGCACGGGTACAAAGAGTACGACCGCAGCGAAAGACCGAGGGAGAGGCGAAGGGCGGGCACGTACCTAGAACTGGTGGAGATGCCTCGGGGTCTGCGGGCGGCGGCGTTGCGTTTCTTCTCGCTGGTAGCCTGCTGGACGTAGTGGCTGCGGGGGAGATGAGCGGGGAAATCAAGAGGGCAGCAAAGTGGGACACACGTGCAGGGGTAATTTTTGGAGAGACAGTGCTGGCAGGAGACGAGATGGTTAGGTGGCGGCAGAGGACAGGCGATTGGGCGGACCTGGCACTGTGGAGATGAAAGGGGTGTGAGTGGGAGACGAAAAGGGTGGTGCAGAGACGAACCTTTTCCTGGCCGGGGATGCGGTTACACTTTACCTTGCGAGATCTGGGGGGAGTGAGGGGAGAGAAGGGGATGGCTCGATGGGGCGGACCTGCAAGCGTCGCAGGCGGTGTTCTGCTTGCGAGGCGGGGGGAGCGTCTTTGCGAGCTCGTGGATCTGGTTCTGCACGAGCTGGGTGGGGAGGACGAGGCCTGGCGCATTTCTGAGTAGGGACCGGGATCGGGCAGGGGAAGTCAGACCTGGCTGGGAGAAGGAGTGTGTAGGGTCGCCGTTCTGCATGAGAGGCAGAAAATATTAAGGTGGAAAATGTCGCTCGTCCTGCGGGTGGTACTTATAGCCGATAATATCCAGAAGTCATCCACTACATGGCAAGTACTTATCGTCAAAATACCCTTTCAGGGAAGTCAATTTCCCTACCCGGCCGGAGTTTGAATGTATCTCCCTCGGCACCGTGCCTTTTCCGCATCACCGACGCCCGCCACTGCACCGCCACACCGGCTTACCCTCTTTCACTCAAACATGGTCAAGGTCGAGATCGTCGACGAGCACAACTCACCCTACGGCTCCTCCGCACCCTCGCGGACCAGCTCGACCGACTCGCTGTCCTCCCTCGCCTCGGACGCGTCCGCCCCTGATGAGTCCCTCTACGACCGCATCTCTGCCCTCGTCGACATCGTGCCCCCGACTACCAGACAGTCCATCGCTACCTCCCTCTCAAAAACGGCCTCCTTCGTCCAGAAAACGGGCAAGGTCGTCGGAAATATCGTCTGGATAGTCACCACCTCCGCTCTCCTCCTCGGTCTCCCCCTCGCCCTCTCTCTCGAAGACGAGGCAAAAATCGTCCAGCAGGAGCACGAAATGCTTGCCCAGCAACAGGGTACCCAGCAGGTATTTTTTTATCCCCCCCGGCCCGTTCGGCCGTTCTCACCCGTTTTCTCCACCAGATGCTCTCACCCGGGTCCTCGTACCCACCCACAGGGTCGTCCCAGCCCGCACAAAAAGCCATCGTGCCACCCGGGTTCTGATCCCAAACTACGTCCCCTCCCCTCTCAGTCTGGTTCTCCACTCATACCTCTACTCCTGACATCCCGCCACACTCACCATGTCCACTCACATCGCTCCCCTAGGCGAACCGTTACACCCTTGTCCTATCTGATCTGTCCTATTATAAACTTTTTTCGTCCCGTGATTCATTAAAGTACAAACAATACTGCATGCGGCATTTAAACGCCCCTCGCCAGCCATTCTGGCTACACCATGTGAAGCACCCTTGTCATCGAACTTTGCTCCTCCTGGCAACGCCCTTTAATGAATTCTTTGATAAGCCAAACTCTATTTGTGCAGCATCGCATCAGGTCACGTTCCAAGGTTTCTCTACGCTGACATGATGCAGGCGTTCCCGGACTGCGGACATGAATGTCCTAACTTAGTCTCGACGGGAAAACTACTGGGCGCTGGAAGTTGTCTCTGTATGCGTGACACCCTTATCAGCAACGACAACGGCACGTCTCGCAATAAACACACATACGCGGATCGATACCTTCGAAGATACGTGATCGCATGGGCCTCGATCTCGTCTGGAATCACACCAACTACTTCCCAGTCGCCCGTAACCGCCACGTCATCCAAGTACCGCCTTTCCACCTCATCAGGACAGATGAGCGGCCACCACACCGACTGTGCCGCCCTAGCAACAGCTAGCGCGATCCGCTTAGGAATGACAGGCGTCCGAGAAGGTGGATTGTATGTCACAGAAGACACCAAGTCCAAGAGGTACTCCAGCGACAACGCCCTTGGTCCAGGAAGGGAAATCGTGCCAGGCAACTGCGACGTGCCCATCAGATTGGCCAGACCCTGGGCGACGTCCATGACCTACAAACAATACAACATCCACCAAATTAGTGCAAGATGTCAGAGGCGAATTAACATTACTTACGTGTACGGGTCTTATTTTAGCCTCCCCGTGGTTGAGTTTCCACCATATGGGCCAAACTGATTGTCGAGGATCACGTTAGTGTAGTGCGGCGCTGAAGGTTGGTCGTGTCAAAGCTTACTAGCCATGTTGTTCAGCAGTTTGTCTTCATAGCCGTACATTGCCGCCGGTCGAACGATGGTCGCATTGGGGAAAGCGTTTTTGATCCGCTCTTCGCCCTCAAACTTGGTGCGGTAAAAGACAGACGTGGAATCGGGCGAAGCATTCAAATGGGACACATGCACGAGGCGCTGAACCCCGGCCTCCGCAGCGATCTTGGCGATCCTCTCCGCGCCGGTGACATGGACGTCGGCGTACTTGAAGTTCCTACCGAACAAGAACCGAAGCGAGGGAGAAAGAATCCAGGTCAATACGTTTCACGGCACAGGGTCAAAAAGGAACGCGTTACTTGGTCTCATAATCTCGGCCGACGAGGTTGTAAACGATGTCAGAATGTCTCAAACATTCAGCTATTTGTTCTTCATTCCGGATATCCCACTCCTAAATACGTGTCGTACGACATTAATCAGACAAATTGTGGGCTTCTGGTGAGGAAAGAGGATCACCATGGGGACGATTTGACCTAGATCGCCCATAGGCTTGAGGTGTCTTTTTTCGTCTTCCTCACGGTACGGAACTATGACCTGAGTGCCCATTCGAGCTGTAGTATCACGTTGGGGGGTTAGTCAGAACATGGGGCCAGGTGTGGGACATGCGCACGCACCGAGTTTAGAGACAAGGTATCTACCAAGGAACCCGGTGCACCCAAAGACGGTGACGACGTGGCCGCTGACGGCGCTGTACCCTGGTACGCCAGACGAAACCACCGCTTTCCGGTCAGGCAGGGTGACCATGTCGTGCAGCACACGCTAGTCGTACGGTGGTGAGCGAGTCAAAAAAAGGCGAGAAAGCGTAGACAGTACCTTGCGCTGGACGACGAACGCGCGCTGAGCGCGTAAGAGGTGGCATTTGGAGAACATCGAGGACGGCGACGGAGCTGGAGACTGTCGGCAATAATAACCCTCCAGTCCTTTACCGGAAATTCCCGGAGCCAATAGAGTGGCTTCATAACATTCCATGACACAAGGCAACACCAAAGGCCTGGTGGCCAAGTCCTCGTCTTCCAAGACGAGACACGCTGCCCGAGCAGCAGCAGCTCCCAAGAAAGGGCGCCGACACGAACCACCCAAAAAACCAGCTCTGATCAAGGAAGCCGGCGTGCGCAAGGTATCCCCCCCATGCCTTGTCCACACGACACCACGATGAACGTCATTACGCTTGCCCACATCCCAGGCACTCAAAGCTAAGGTCACCAAATCGATAGAACAGCAGGTGGTATCCGCGGCGTCCGCTGGCAAGCTAACGATCATGAAGAATGCCGTCCCTGATTCGTGCGTCCGCTCTTTCCCCCTCTCGGTCGGTCGGTCGCGCTCGCTCACGGGAGTCAGAGCAACGGAACCGGAGAACGTCGCGAAAAATGGGAAACGTTGATGTAGTCACTTCGCTTGAAACGGGGTGTGCGAATGCCACGCCCTCTACGGGTGCTCATATTGCCAGAGTAGCTTGCGGGGTCAACTTGGTTTCATGTGCGACACGTTGCTGTATTTTTCCGTATTTCCAGGGACTGGGGTGCAGTTCGAGAAGGCACCCATAATTATTGTGCCGTACCCAAAGTGCAGGCGCGAGGAGGTTTTGGATGGTGAGGACATTTAAATGGACAACCAGAAGCATATCATACTCGTGCAGACGGCAATGCTAAGCGAGGAAAATTAACATATACTATTCGGATGGAGCTGCAACGTGTGCGACAAGAGTAGCAGATGTGGAGGCAATGGTGCAATGGCATGGGAGAGTGCGATGAATGAACCGTTTGGCATGCGAAAGCGGGATGCAAAAATAAATTGTGCCCCGTGTAACTGTAAAACAGGAATGCGTCGGATATCCAGGGGATTGCAGAGAATATGCAGTGCATGAGAGTATGAACTCTTTACCAGTGAGAAGTGAGATATCGTGATAGAGCAAGATTTGAAAGTGACAGTTTGCCTGAATCAACATTGTGCAGCGTATAATGCTTTTAAAAACGGTCTTTCTTTCACCTCCGCTCCCTTACGAAAGGGACGCCGCTCGCAGCCTGAAAGAGCGCGTATTTGATTTGTGCAAGCGTA
Organism: Tylopilus cf. leucomycelinus; assembly: GCA_038089455.1. NCBI lineage: Eukaryota > Fungi > Basidiomycota > Agaricomycetes > Boletales > Boletaceae > Tylopilus > Tylopilus cf. leucomycelinus. Next base: position 23,080 of record JBBPKV010000075.1, read on the forward strand.
TCCCTTTCTCCTGGGGTCAAAAGGGTTGGAGACTGCGAATCGACGAATAAGATGACTTTATTGATCGCATCTTCCGCCTCTGCGATGTCGGGGATAGTATTTCCACTCGTGATCGGAGGTACCGGTTGATATACGACAACCGAGTCGGTGTACGTTGTGGTAGCATCTCCATGCGTGGACAGAGATATTTCCTGCTGCTGGATATGCTGCTGAGTCGAGAGTTGGAGGGAACTCTGGTGTACATCGGCGACCGCAGCGTCGTGTTGTCTGTTCTCTTGGGATAGGAACGGCGGCTGAGAAAGCACGTTGTGCTGTGAACCCGACGGGTGGGACGAGATCGGAGTACCGTCCGTTGACAGGGGCTCTTGTTGCATTGTCCATATAGGTGGAAGAGGATTTTGAGAAGCAGATGGCTCTATCTGAGAGTGAGATGGTCCTGCGATGGGCTGATTGACCTGAGCGGGATCGAGATCCTGATCGTCTTCAGACTCCATATCGTCGCCGTCGTCTGCGGTGGTCGAATCTCGTCGAGCGAGTGCTTCGGACCTGGACTCAAAGGCAGGGTTGAGAGGGGAGAGAACACTTTCGTTGCTACTTTTGCGGAGATGAGTGGCGCCCACACCGCGCGTTGCACGGAGGGACTTGTGAGCCCCAAGCCAAACCCCCTTACGGATGTTATGGCGATGCTTGAAGTTTTCTACCCATCCAGAGCTGGCCTTGAATCTCTCATCGGGGATCTGGAGGCTCCGTGCGGTTTCCTTTGCTTTATTGCGTATGAGGGCATCTGTCAGAAGGGTGTTCTGCTGCTTCATTTGGACAAGCCAACTGACGAGCTCTTCTTCGACCTCGGGGAATTTGGAAGGGCTGGTGCCCAAGCTTTAACGGAGAGGTAAGCACGGAAAAGGGAGAGCTCACCGATGCTTTGCGACGCGCATGTCGTCGTCCTCGGGAACGTTCATCCATTTTGTTTTGTGCTTGAGGATTTTGCTGATGGTGCTGCGTTCGACGCCATAACGGGCAGCGATGTCTTCTTGACGGGCGTTGGGATTCTCCTGGTGGTACACGCAAATGGCCTTGCGGTCGACGTTGAAGAGACGCTGCTTGCGTTGTTTGGCCCGCGGCACGACGGGACCGACCGGTGGGGACGGGAGCGGATACGCCGCGAAGGTCTGGGAATTAGGGGCGGCCGAGGTAGCTGAAGAGATAGAAGTAAGTGCGGAAGCGACACTCAGCGCGGGGGAAGCAGATCGAGGATTGGACGTGGAGTAGGACGATGCCGATCTGGAATGGGTGGGATAGAGGGAGTAGGGGGAGTAGGGGGAGCCTGATACGGGGGTGGGGAGATAGCGGGGCGAAGGGAGGGCGGCGGGGGGGAGAGGGTAGGCGGATGGACGATCTGCGGGCTGGTTGTAGCGGGCGGACTCTGTGGCACTGATTGGCGTGTGGGGGCGGGATATGGCGCTGGCGGGGGACATGAAGTAGGCGGGCTGGAAGGAGGGTCATGCATGTCGCGAGGGAGAAAACAGAACAAAAGGGCGGACCTCATCGGAGTCATGATGCGTGGCGGATGGCGGGCGGTCTCTCCTTATGCCAAGGTGGAGAGTGGACTGGGCACGTGCCTGTCGACGGGTGAGGCGGGTAGGGCCGATGCTCGGCGCTATCTGGGATGCGATGGACAGGGCGGGGTGCATGTTCTCGTCATTGCGGATCGACGGGGACTGTGGGTAGGCGGTGTAGGCATGGTCGGGCGTGTAGGGCGTCGGCGATGCGTACGGGTCGTTGTCCGCAGCGGAGAAGACGTGTTCTGTCGGCGATTTGGCCTGGGCAGCAGCGAGCCATGGTGCCGGATTCTGGGACGGAGTCGGGTTATGATTTTCTGGGGAGGAGGGGTAGACGGGGAGCGGATTGGTAGCACCGTACTGTGCAGCGACGTTGTCCATCGGACCCGATGTGACGCATCTGCTGGTGTCCAGCGTCAGGTCGTGGTCGAAAAGACGTGCCAGGGTTGTGCCAGGGCCGTCTCCCTCAGGTTTTATATCTCACCACGATGTCGATCGTCCTCGCAGTGCTCACCGCGCCTGTCCCGTGCGAGCCAACCGGGGCGTCTCTTGCAGCACACTCGAGATCTCTCCCAGATGCAGCCCGCCCTATCCCGACAACTTTGTTCTGCCTCGTTGCCGTGCCTCGTCATGGTGACCCCACCTATTATCGTCATCCCTCTCTCCCCTTACCTCGACCTCGGAGATGAATCCTCGTGTTCTCGTTCTGCAATTCTCCACTTCCAACATGTTTTCTGCACCGTCATGTGGTCCTTCACTTTATGGCAACGCTCGGCCTCTTCTCCGTCTACCCTCCGGCAATGAACTTCCCCGCCTCGTGGGATCACTCCCCTTTCTCGCTCCACCGCTGACTGGCAGCCTCAACCCGTACACCCTTCTTGTACCCAGGTTCCTTCCAGAGGCGAGGCGAGACCACTCTTTCTGGTAGCCTCATGCATCATGGCCTCTCTTAATATCAAATCGCCAGTATCTTGCCTGCCTCGCCTCCCTCATGATCCGAACCTTGCCAAACTCGAATCATCATCCATCGAATGACTGTGAGAACTCGACCATTCCTCTTGCGGCTCGTCGCTACTCAAAGCCTGCTTCATTCACAATGCCTGAGATCGACATTTTATGGGAAAACGTCCAAGACGCCGCATACTCGTTCTTGTACAGCCCTGTTGTTTGTGCTATCGATCGTTCGTCTTCTGGATGCCTACAGACACCCCTGAATATCTCGTCTTCCATTTTGATGCGCGTGTTCTGTCACCAATATCCACTGCGCCCGATGTCGAAGGACTCCATCATTGATTGCTTGTTTTCAATTGACTTCCTGAACTGCCACTATCCAGAAGGTCGCAAACACCCAGATGGAGATACTCACTGGTCCCGGCCCGGTTCCATGTACATACTCATACCCGCTAACCTGATGACATGCCTAAATCGTGGCGTTCGAGATCTATTTCTTTAAAGTGGATACCCTGTTCTCGGTCACAGATAATCGTCCAACGCAAACTGTGTCGCACGCATGTGTGTGCGCCAGGGTATAACTCGCCGACAGGGGTAACCCTAACAAGGATATGTCACGTGGCAGTTGTTTCAGTAAGCTCGGCGCTGGCTGCTCAACTGGACTGGTGGGCGAAAGCGAGTGACCGTAGCGAGGCTGTTGCGGACAGCCCCCAAGCTGGCGGTGGTACTTCTCCGCACCGCTGGACGGCGGCACTTCTCGGAGGGTAGTCGGGATTCTTCGGAATGATGGTCGCTTTAATACCCGGGTGACGCTGAGCAAGTCGTTGTGCAACTTATGTCTATGCTTGTCAGGCCTGTTGTTCGTCGGAGTCCGCTGATTTTCTATCCTGCTCTCGTCCGATGCGCTTGCTTGCCAGATGTTCATCTAGTCCCTCGGCCCACCGGCGGGCGCTTCCATACGAGGACGATTGACTACAGCTCCCTTGCCAAGAAACGTCCCAGCGAACAAGCTGACGTCGGATCAGAAGGGTTCCATAGAAGTGAGTCGTCGTCTCATCATATCTCGTGCCGGATCGTTTCCAACTATGTGTCAGAGGACACGAAACCATCGCAGCCGCTGTTGACACTGGCTGATGCGGTCAGCACCGTGCCCCAGAATGTGCGCGGAGACTGGGTTTTATTCCACCCGGTTTACTCGCAGGAAGAGATGAAGTCTGTGGAGGTACATAATTGCGTTCTGGCCCGAATTTACGCTTCATCTTCGCGGCTGACACTCAGTACATAGATCCTCCACAAAGAAGCAAAGACCATATCTGATAAAATCATGTACAATCTGGTCCAGACAACGAGGTCTGTCTTCGCTGTCTGGTTTATCGACAAAGTGTCTGATAGGACCGCGGTGTAGATGGTGTTTTGATGTCGTTTCAGGATACAAACACAAGCCGCTCCCTGCTAATCATAATATGACCACAGAAGAGCTCAGAGAAAGGGGCTACATTCTCGGAGAGAAGGCCTGGCTATCACGAATCCTGTTCCTCGAAACAATTGCTGGAGTACCTGGCATGGTCGCTGCCATGCTCAGGCATCTTGGTAGTCTCAGACTTATGGCATGTCGCGCCCTCTTGGTCTCATCCACAAGGCTAACCAACAACTCGTAGCGACGTGACTCCGGGTGGATCCACACGTTACTCGAAGAAGCGGAGAACGAGCGAATGCACTTGATGTACGTACCCGTCTTTCTATTTCGCACCAAAATCGGTTACCGATGCCATGCGCACCACGAAGGACTTTTATGACGCTCAAACAACCCACTTTGTTTTTCCGTGCACTGGTTCTTGGTGCACAAGGCGTTTTTTTCAATATGTTTTGTACGTACACCTCGTGGCCTCTTGCCTCTGTCCTGCCAACATTTTTAGTCCTCGCCTATATAATGTCCCCTCGATTGTGTCACAGATTCGTGGGATACCTAGAAGAAGAAGCCGTGATGACATAGTAGGTGCCCGTTTGCGCGAGGCGACTCTCAGCGTGGCTGATCTGTTTGTCGCAAGTACGCGATGCATCGAAGAGATCGAAGCTGGCCACCTGCAAAAATGGGCTGACATGCCGGCGCCTGCGATTGCTATCGACTATTGGCGACTTGCTCCGGATGCCAAGCTTCTCGATGTTATATACGCCGTCCGCAGCGACGAGTCAACGCACCGGTTTGTCAATCATAGCTTGGCTAATCTCGACCCTTCCAAAGACGTGAACCCGTTTGCGTTCCGTGAGCCCGACATGTTTGTCAAGGGCACCAAGGTAGGGTGAGTAGTTCCGCTTTTGGAGCCGATTTCGGGGGCATTGACTGTTTTGTAGGTTTGAGAGACCTGAGGCGGAGCGGTTTGTGCAGGAGTCGCACGACATTCTGTCTCGTGGGACCAAGGCGTCGGAAATAAAGTCATCCTAGTGTATTTTAATGCCCTGGTTTATTGCATAGATCACCTCTCAGTAAAAGTAAAATGTGTAGGACCAGTAGCACGGACAGTGGAAATATTGACCCTAGTGACGTCACAGTCCCTGTCTGAAGCGAATACCACATCGACCACTGCTCAACGTCCAAGCGTACATGGCCGTCCCCGGGGCCCAGTCTTCTGGCCTGAGACGTCCCCCAGAGCACCCGGGCGCACCATGTGGCCACCGCGTCCGCCGAGTCTTCATTGGACCCTTGCCAGAAAGACTGTTGCCTGTCATGCACGAAATGACACAGGCCACGAGCAATGCCGACGAGTTCCTCGACGCTTCCTACGTCTCTGCCGTGCGCGACGTCTTGGACCGCAACGCACTTGCTTTCTTTCTGCGCCAAGGTGGCAGGGCGCAAGACTGGGGCGACACTGCACGCGAAAATATGCGCGACGAGCTGATGAAACAGTGGCAAGAGTGCCCTTGGATGCGTTCCCTGCGAAACATGGCACACCGTGGGGCTAGCCACACCCGCTGGGTTGGTACTACCTTTGAGGTTGGTAATATACTCGGCGTGAACGTCCTCGACAACCATGCCCCGACGCCTGTCCCGCCCTCGGTCATTCCCGAGGCGTCCCAACGACAGCACTCAGACCCACTTCCACCTCAGGCATCGACAACGGCCCTCTCATCTATAGGTCCGCAGTCATTTTGGACCGCACGGTCATCACTACCGTCCCTTTCTGCACATGGTTCGTCTTCTACAACGAGTCTCCCCGAACAATACGGCGGCGAACTATCCGCTTTGTCTTCTGGTTCCCCGCTCCTCGCAACGGCTGCTGCGCTCTCATTTCCAACCGATCGTGGGCTACAACAGGGGAGCGGTGCCCCTAGGTCTATCCTAAAGCGTCCTACGGGGATCTCCTCTGGCGAGCCGAGAACCAAACGTCGCGGCGTTTCTGTTCTGGGCAAGGGTGCCAAGCGCAAGGTGCAGCTGCGGCTGGAGAACAGACCTCCTAGCGGTGCAAATGACGGAATACTAGCCACGAATGGTGAACAGGCCAATGAAAGGCCTGTCTCTCCAACTGCCGTCCTCGCCAGGACGGGAAATGAAGTTCTTGAGTGTAGTGCAGGGGCAACAACGGAAGGAACAACCTTACAGGAGGTTTTTGATGGTATGTTCCTGCGAGGTTTGTGGACCCCCCCCAAGATCCGTGCCCACCTTTGATGGTATCCAAGATAGGATGCTGGTTAGGGTGTGCTACACCAAATCCGAATCCCTCACAAGTCCGTTCGATGAGGCCCAAAACCGCCAGACGATCCATTTGCTACATGAAGACTGCATGGAATTTTTGGTGGTATGGAGGAGGGATAGGTTAGAATTGTACGAGGATTATGTATGTCCCTGCGTGCTATCTCCATTCCAGTGCCCACACTAATCGTGTTGAACAGACCATTCCAGGGAAAGAATATATCACCGGACACAAACACCTCGCCTTCCTAATTCCCCTGGGTTCTGAACGAACCTCAGTTTCTTTATACTCTTTCGTCGACCTCACCTTTTGTATATTGTGCCCACCGACCTCCGTTCGAAATTCAAAGGCGCGCGCATTCTTTCGTCTTTCCAAGGAAGGTACGAATGTTTTTGTTTTCAAACTCAAGAGCCGAAGTAGAGCGTGTGACTGGCTGTGGCATCTTTGGTAAGTATTGTCAAGCTAGCTTTGCTGCATATTGCCTTGACGATACCCCTGTAGGCGTCGTCTCGGGGGAAAGATCCCCTCTACGATCAAGATTGGTTGTCCAGACGTTGATATGCACATTTGCATCGACGTTCCGGCATCCGATGACTTCAACCTTGACGCAGCGTACGATACCTTCAGCCATGGAAATATCGTTGACCTAGTACAACGTTCGCTTTCATCTGAACATGGACCCTCTAGCTCTGCGATGAACTGGAGGGCCATTGTAGAGCGCAAACTGCGGGCAGGAAAGAAGCTGGCGCTCGCATGGAGATATGGTGGCCAACTCGACTGGGTGTGGCAAGAACAAGACGTCGAGGGGAACGCGCGGCCATGGGCCGTTCTTTCTGGATTGTCCCTTTGGCAGGTCTGGTCGCCCACCCTATTTACTCTGCATTAATGGGCCTGATTCATAACATTGGTTCATTAGGGACCACGGCCAGCTCAACTCGAGTTACGCATCGCGGAACATTTCCCAGACTACGTTCACCTTCCCAGTGGCAAGAAAACGTTCCAACCATCAGCCATTGAAGGTTATCTCGACCGCATCAGACAGCAAGGTCGCCAGCGAGTGTATCTTGTGACGCATGATGGTAGTTTGTTCTCTCTCTTCCCATCAGATGCGAATCCCCCGCTTCCGCCAAGCGCACATTGTTCGCGGTTGATGTCTGGGCTGAAACAGAGCGTGGAGGAATATAGTCAAAGTCTCCTTGAGAGCGAGGTTTGTAGAGGCGCCGAACAGATCCGCACTGCGCACGGAACTTTGGACCTCAAATCCATCCGCACTGTAAGGAGAGCGTATGGCCCGCTGTCCCAGGACGATGGCGAGTATGTCGCGCAGGATGGGATAGATGCACACGATGAAGGTGGGCATGAGCACGCCCACGTGCCCGATAAAGCCCAGCTGCATCTCAGGCGTGCATTCGACATTGTCCTTACCTCTGGTCCAGTCATTCGATTTGAGGTGCGGTCATGTACGTTCCGAATTCTGCCTTCCTGATTCCCCCGTAGGCACATTCGGCGCGCGACTGCATTGAATGGGTAACAAGACTCCGTGGACTCGTTACATACTGGTCCGAGCGGCACCATATGGACGTCAAGGATGAGATGGATGTGGCGTTTGTGGCGAGTAAGCGTGCGCGACTGACGCCACGAATACCCAAGTGCGCCCATGGAACTTGGTGTTCGACACCACCGGAACCACCTGTTAACTCTCAGCCACCCATACTGATGTCGTCGTACAACTGGTGTCCACTGAGTTCATGCAGGAGTATCGTCAAAGCCGGCAGAGTGTTCACAAGAAAGGGGCTAAGGGGACAATACAAGTCAGTGCGCTGTGCATCTGTTTCTCGTCGGTTCAACCATTGAATCCCTTTTCTTTCCCGCTCTAGACTCGTCCAGCTATTCCTCGTCCCCGGCCGGCTGATCATGTTCAACGTCACTCCGACTTCGACTTTGCACCATCGCAGCTCGAAGGAGATTGGGCTGCTCGACGCATACGTCTGTTCGGGCTACTTTGCCGCGCTTGCGCTCCGGCCGAGCGAGTATCGCCCCGAGGCGTCCAACTTGCCGCGACGGTACAACGACGGGCTCGAGACGGACGAACGGGAGGAAGACGAGCTGTTCGTGATTTGGTATCGCAAGACCAAGATACCAGCTGCGTCTGAAGGGCAACGGTCGAATGCGCCTGCTGGGGGGTTCCAGCCTACGCAGCCCGTTCCTCATCTTTCAAAGGGGAGCCATAAGCTGATCGTGTTCCGGGCGAGGAGCAAGGTGGAACGGGATGCGTGGTGTTGGGCGCTAGAATGCGAGATCGAGAAGGTCGTAAGGAACAATAGGGATAGGGAACAGAGGGTGAGGGAAGCGGGAGGACTGGTCAAATTATCGAGTTGATGGACTAATCCATTTGGTAGGACTCTATATTACTCGTATGTGGTTATCTGGATTGTACATATGTATTCTGCATTGATATGGAACATTGGAATATTTCTTGTCAACGTGCTGAGATTCGACAGCGAGTATGCTCACAATATTACGGGGGTATACAGTACTTTGATGGCGGTAGAACAGTTTACTCTATCACTTCGCCGTCGTCTTCCTCGTCCTCCTCTTGCCGTCGTTGTCTTCTCGCTGCAATCTTTATCTTCTTTTCTAGTTCCTTGTCGGCTCTGAGGCCGTCCATCGTGATCTGTCGATTGCAGCCGGACGCAGGGCAGACCAATCCAGCTCTTCCCCCCCTCCTCAGATAGTCCTCGATGGACTTACGGGAATAAGAGTGTCCGCAAGTTGTACTGTCGTCGCAAGATACTCAGACATCCTCGCCACCAAGGAACACATGTCACGTACGACGTCATCGGTTCCTTCAGAACCGTGAGTGAGATGGGGCATTTGTAGTCCTGGGTCACACCACCAACTTCTAGTTCGTCTTCATCATCGCTGGGATCCCCATCCTCTGTGGAACGATGTCAGCCGAGAACACGGTGCATTTTGCAGGACAAACCTCTGGGGACGAAATCGTTGATAGGAGGGATTCCCTCACCGGGATGTTGTACTTCCTAAACACGTAACGCGAATTAGTCTCGCATGAGATGAAGAGGTCGACACACATATATTCCCTGTTTGAATTCTACGTATGCTTTAGCCGAAGCATATTTTTGACGTGTGGTCTTGGTCTTGTATTCATCCATCCGCCGCTTTACTTCGTGTTCATACGTCGGAAGTACGTTTTCCTAAGGATGCAATTATGGAACGATGAGCGAGGACATGGGCATGCACGACAGCGTACCACAACTTCATCACGCATAAGCGCCTGGTGAAGATTGCTCAGCGTTTCTTCATGAGAACGCATCTGTTGGTCGATGTCGAGGAGCTTTTTCATGATGGCATCGACCTCGTCTAGCGCCTTTTACGTCGGATATCCATCACGACGACACGAGAATGGATGACAACACAACACCCACCTCTCCGGCCTCGTCGCCCTCCATCACGTCTGCAAGCGACATCGCGACGTCCTTGACAAGGCGAAAGGAGCCTTGGTGAATTTGCTTTCGGATCATCTCCCAGTCTTGGGCAATGCCATGTAACTTTGCACCCTCTTTCTTATCCAAAGGCTGGTCATGAAAGTTTTCGATGTCGATTCTGTCGTCATCGTCGTGGTTGTTATTCGCGTTCGAGGGACCGGCTGCATGGGCCTCGGTGCCACCGCGGTTCATCCTTGGCTTCTTTTCCTTTTTTACGGTCGCGGTTTTGCGGGCTGGTTGGACGTCCTCCTCCGAGTCCACATTGTCGGCATGTTTTTGCGAGGGGTCTTCTTCTTCCTCGATGTTGTCAGACGAAGGTGCTCTGCGCACACGTCGATTGCGGGACTTGCTCGCGGTGCCAGGCATCTCGGTCGGTGGGGAAAGGCAAACTTGGCGCGACGCGACTATTGAGGGCCGGCATCTACGCGGTATTGTCTCACAGCAGCCAAGTCAGGCCACGGCCATGCTTTCCTTCCTTCGCGGTCTATCCAGGACATGGTCCCCCATCGCCGCCCCATCGCGGGCATTCAGCGCCTCACCGTTTCTATCCGTCACCCTCAACCAAGCAATGCGTCGAAAGAAACCTCAAAGAGTCTCCACTCCAAAGTCTCCACTCCTTGACACCTGTCCTCAGAAAAAGGGCGTTTGCACCCAGATCTTCATCATGAAACCAAAGAAACCCAATTCCGCCAAGCGAAAGGTCGCCCGTGTCAAGTTGTCCAACGGAAACTCGATCATGGCCTATATTCCGGGAGAGGGTCATAACTTGCAGGAACACAGCGTGGTCATGGTTCGCGGCGGGCGTACGCAGGACTTGCCTGGTGTCAGGTATGTCCGAACCGCGTGCTCGCCAGCAAGAATACGGATGCCGAGACACTATCTTCCCAGGTATAAAGTGGTGCGTGGCGCATTAGATTTCGGTGGCGTCGTCGGTCGTACGCAATCCAGGAGTAAATACGGAGGTACCGATGTTCATATTAGTGTTGGGTCTGGAACTCACGCTGGCATCAGTCAAGAAACCAAAGAAACAGTGACCACGTCTTCTATCTACTGGATCTCGTACCCCCTCGTAATTTTTATCTCTCAAAGAACTGAATAGCTTTACATGAAACTCTGGTGGAGCGCGCAGTACT
>JBBPKV010000076.1:7665-26037 GCA_038089455.1 Tylopilus cf. leucomycelinus
TCTAGTGCAGATTTTTCGACGATCCCTTCATGGGACGATTACCCTTCCTCCTCTGATGTCCTTCCGGCCCTGGTGCTCTCGAAACCTGGCATTCAAGACTTCGTGGACCGTTTCGGCGCGGTCACCTCGGCCATTGCGCAAGCGTGTTCCAAGGTTGTTGGGCACATGTCCGTGTTCGATGAACAATGGTCTCTGGCGCGTTCTTCTGCACCCGGCAGCGCATCATCATTCGAAGAATCCCATAATTTGGTCACCCGTCGGCACCCGGAAGGGTCTTTCGCGTATCCGAACCACCTCGCCTCACACATAAGCATCCTGCAGACATGCTATCAATCCTGGCCGCGATGCTTACATACCCCATCGATTTCGCTTGTCGACGCGGTTGATATGTTGTTACGTGGGGTCGTGCATGTCGAGCCGCGCGTAGGCGAAGTTGCGGGGGCGGCTTTGAGAAGGTTCATGAAGGACGCGCTGTATGCGTCAACGGTGCTGAAATGCTTCACGATGTTCTTGTTTGACCCCAAGAATGTTGAATGCGAGGGAACTGGCCATCGGATCCTCCTCGAAAGCACACGGCTATTGAACCTTTGGACTGGTGTTGTGGACACATGGATTACAGGGCTCTCCCAGAAGTCGAAGCAGGACCTGGTTGGGAGTGATCTGCAGGCTGTTCTTCAACAAGCGGAAGAGGTTGCGATTGGCGCACTTTTCCTTCTTTCATATGAATTAATGGCCATCCGCGGCGCTGGTGTCAAGCTGGCCCGCTCGCTCGTCCCCCTTTGCAAGGATTTAACTCCTGACAGTGCCTCGGGAGGTGGTCCCACGCTTTTCTCACTCTTGTTTTCATCGTTGTTTGAGAACGAACCGAAGGAGTGTTCTTTCCTCCAGGGTTTCGACGAGTTACTCGATCGTGCCGAGCTAGATCGTCTTCAGCAATGGAGGAGGTCCGCGAAACCAGATGTTCTTCTTCGAATTGCAGACAGCAGTGTAGAGAAAGACCGCAAAATTTGGCGCTTCATCTATCCGGCACTCATACGGGCCTCGCAATCAAGGCACAGCAGGCTCATCCAGAACTGCAGGGCCGTTATCGAAGCTGCAACCTCGCGGTACCACCCAACGATGCTACGGCTCGCCGGAATATCTTCCGGTGGTCGTACACATTCCTCCCGCTCCACAGAAAGAGATGGGTATAAATTAGTGAAAGAAAATCTGTCACTCATCGACCAGTGGTACATCTGGACTAGGGTGCTCTGCTCCACCGCAGCAGTATCAGACAGTCGACTCGCAATGACGCAGGCGGGTCGCGAACACACCCGTGCGCCCTCGGAATCCAGATTCGAGCAGGAGAGAATGTCGACAACTCGCTATCTGTTCAAGCACCTGACGCCATTCCTAGACGCGGATTATACGCCATTCCGAGATGCCGCAGTTTTATCTATCAGTGCATTTCCTCTTGAAGGATATCCTCAGCTTCTGGAAGATCTCAATCTCTTCGCGTCTCGCCAATTTTACGACGAGGGGCGCACTAAGTCAGGCTCCCCTGCGACTGGGAGCCGTTCTCGTCGACAAGCCCGCCTGCATTCGGCAGTCGGCCGGATTTACTACCTCACCGCTCCGCATCTTCACCTGCTAAAATCGTCAAGCAAGCAAGATGCTTTGTCTCACGCGCTCAAGTTTGTCAGGAACACTTACGCGTTCTTACTTGCGCCCGATAACCGCGATAACTACTCTTTACAACGGCTGCGACGCTATTTCTGCGGATTAGTCGAACGTTTGTTCGATAGCCTGGAGGACCTCCCTGAGGTGGACGGCGTCTCTCCCAACTTCTACCTCTCTTTGTACCGTATGTGTGAAGAATGGTGCCAATACGGTCCGCAGAGTGAAACCGCCAAAACAAGATTCATTTTGATGCAAAGAGCCGCTGCTGCTGCTGCTGCTATAAAAGATCCTGAAGCGGAGTCGGACGCTGGCGAGCGATTTCAACACGAGACCAAGCTGTTGTCGCATGCGTCTGTCGGTTCCCTGTCGTCTCTTTGTGTCAGTTGCCTTTTTTTCCTCCCGGAGCACAGCGTCTCATCAACTCACTGCTGTAGCAAAAGGTATATCGTTCGGCTGACACCGCTGAATTGCACTCTCCGACCGAACAACTCAGTCCAGATCCTCCTAGACCACTTAGGGCTACCCAGATTCTAGACCGAATTCATGCCGTGTTCGAGGACGCCCCAGCCCCACAGGTAAACGTTGCGAAGTGAGCTTGCTTGTCCGTCGTGAAAGGCGCACTTGACACATTTGTTTCTCCTTTAGAAAAGCATTGCGGTCTCTCCTCGTCCCACCTCAACCTGGCGCAGACCTACTAGTAGATGTTCTTCGTCGAGGATTCTGTGATGCCACGACCATCTCGCTAAGCAGTTCCGCGTTTTTCGAGACCATCGTCAATATAATCTGCAAAGCACCAAGCCACCCGTTTACGTTTTCCCAGGTTGCCTGTCTCGGACTAGCGAATTTGTGTCATGGAGACATCACCATACGACGACATGCATTCGACATTCTCGTTGCTATCCACGAACAGTCCGCAGGCGTGATTGCTATGGCCGAGTTTGAAACAATGGTGGTTAATCATACCCCGAGCGTTTACCTTCAAGCCCATCGCTTAATTGGGGAGTGTCTCGCAGGGGAGCACCCAAAGCAAGCCTTCGATGTTCTCTTAGAGGTCAGCGCGCTGCTCTTACGTGACCATCGCCATGGCCACGAAAGGGTTTGTCATCTAATGCTCCAAGGCTTGGAGTATTGGGTACCGAACCTAGAAATTACTCCACCTGGCACCTCAAAACTGGCTTTGACCTCGAAGGGGAGCCTGGTTGTGTATCACCTGCTCGCTCTTACCAAGCGATTTGGTGTCGCACAGCCAGAGCAAATCGCGGCGATTTGGGCTCGGCTTGTCGAGGTGCCAGATCCACTAGCCGGACGAGCAGTTGCGTCCTTCCTGGTCATTGAATCGCTCAAGGTCGCTACGAACGCCTTTGTCAAATGTGCCTCCGAGGTCATCGCGTGCCTGTCCCGTTCGGCGGTTGGGGTGCAGATCTTCCAGGAGCTATGCAGCGTTTGCGGCCCAGAGAGGATGCTCCCTACGTTGGAGCACCGGCTGGAGCAACCAACTCCAGAAGAACTCGAGCTGTGGTCTGACCTGGATGTGCTATTTGCGGACGATCAGCCCCGTCAACTCATGGGTTCCGCCCAGTATGCAATGATGTATATTGGCTCTGTCTCGCTCGAGCGCATGTGGACAAACCACGAGCAAATACCGGTCATCCTTTCGGCTATCCTCTGTCATCTGGATCACAGGGTCTTGATGCTACGATCAGCTGCGCGTCGTATGCTCTTTCATCTGATGAGAGCTTGTGTACCCCGCTATCCGTCAACTACCGACAAGGCGGGACAGCCTTCGCGCACGTCTTTACTAGCAATCATTGCGACTATGGAAGGTCAGGGGGATTCGCTTTTTTGGTCGGAAAGTGATGCAGAGGATGTGGTCATGCCTCGAATGAAGTACATCGTCGACCAAGTGGTGTTCGTCATTGGGCATGCCGTCCCTGACCTGGCTAAGAACCTAGCTACTCTGCTGGTACCCTACGTTGAACATTGCCATATTCGCAGCATCGCCAAACGGTCTCTTCAGGTTTTCCGGCTGCTCAAGGTCCCTCTCTCTCAAGACGTTCTGGGACACATACTTAGTCGCTTGTGCGCTACCATCAGCGACGATGAGACCGAGCTCCACCACTTTGCTGGGGCGATCCTTTCCACACTCGTAGTCTCTGTTGCCTCGTATGACCTTGATCCCGCTCTCCTCCCCCGTCTCTTCTGGGCAATAGCATCGTGTCTCATGACAGCCGTTGAATCCGAATTCGCCGCCGCGGTCAAGCTATTGACCACGTTACTTGGCAAGTTGAATTTAGACAACCCAGACTTCGTTGAATCAGTACTCGCGCAGTGCCCGGAGTCTTGGAACAGCGCGTACAGCTTACAAACTTGCCTCCTGAGCGGCTTGCGGTCGTCCACTACCATGGCTGACACCTTTGCGGCACTCCAGCTATTGACTAGATTCTCGGACTCGCGGCTCATTGAACCCTCTGAGCGTCGTGTTTGCGATCTTTTCGCCCTCTCCCTTCCATGGTGTCTGCATTCCATGACAAGGGACAAACGTGATGCCGCCCTCGATGACTTCTGCACTTCCATTGCCAGCCTTGCTTCACAAGAAGGTCGGGACACCATCTCTCGCATCATGACCTCCTTCGTCAAGAATCGCTTCCGCACCAAGGATGACTTTCTTCGGCAGTCTATTGCAGGGCTTCGCGAGTATTACTCAGCTACGCGCTGGTCGGACATTGCCACACTTCTTTTAGGTCTGGCTCTTAATAAGGAGAATTGGGTTCGCATCCACACGATGCAAGTATTGAAGGCATTCTTCCAGCAACGTGACCCGCGAAATGCACGCCATTCGCTTGCAACCGAACACCTCATGCCACTGCTTCGGCTTGTTGAGGGTGACCTGGCTGCCGAAGCCCTTGACGTTCTTGAAGAACCGACGAAGGTATCCAGAGGACTAAATTCCCGCAACGTTCTCCGGATGAGCATGCATGGCTCATTTGATGCCACCCCTGTAGACGAAGGTGAAATCTTCGGGGTTCCTGAAGATTCAGGATGGTGTGTCCCTCGAGCCAAATCCCGACGATCCGTCTGCAGGAACAATATGCTGGCGGTTGCGCAAACGTGCATCGGCGCACTGCGTCCATCCTATATTGATCTGGAGTCGCGCTCGCAGATCATTTCGTTCTCCGATGCGCTAGATGAGGACCTTGGCGCGTTAGTCCAGGACCTCCACGAGCTCAGTGAATTCTTTCAGAACACAAAGCCGCATCCCCGTATTTTAATACCGAGCCAACAATTAGAGGAACGCGTGGCATCCATCATCGCCCGGTCGACGGACAATTCCAACGACGTACCTCAGACCCCATTCACGGACGTCTTTAGTATCGGCAAATCTCATGACTACTTGGATGATTCTGGAGATGACAGCGATTCTGATTCGGAGTTCGATGCGTTCATTTACGATTCGCCCGCATTTTATCAGAGTGCCCCCAATGGCCAGGGACTCGATTAGAATCACCATTTTGGCTCTGCAGACTTTCACGTATGTACTATCACCGAGCACAGCGGACTCTTATCGTCATTTACTTACCCTATACCACCGTCATTCACGTTTCATAGGCGTGTTTCAGGCTAGCCGTCTGACGTCATCCATTGTGAGGTATATTTTCCCCTCGACCCAGAAGCCAGCCGTAGTCAATGGCGAGAAACTGGGATGAGCGATCAAGCGAGCTGGACCACGATCATCTCCTGTTGGGGGCGGCGACATACGGTACAAGATGAATCACCGCTACCGTGCACGTGATGTGTATGCAGTGCATAATGAGGCTTGCACTTGCCTCGCTCAAACCTCACCACAACCTCCACCTTGGAAGGCTTGCACCGCTGAATCCTTCAGCCAGGGAATCGCGAGAGAAAGCATGGCAGATACCATTATCCGCGAGGTAACATTTCTCCAACCCCGATTTCCAAGGGTCACTACCACGTGTAACAGGTCACCAAGGACATTTGGACGTTCTCCCGGTTTGTTCTGCACCGAACGACGCAAGCTAGCGATTTATCTCTCCTTAAGTCCGTTTGCTAGATTCGGCTTACTCCCTATTGGTGGTCGATCGACTGCCGTCAGGTTAAGAGACGGAGGTGTTTGGGTGTTCGCCTCGACCCCTCTAGACCGTGAAACGAAAGCAAAAATCAACGAGCTGGGTCCAGTCAAGTAGGTTCTTTTTGATGCTCTTACTTGGCCCTCTTAACACGCCCAGGTACATCATCAATTCGAACATCCTCCACCATCTCTATCTGCTAGATTTTAAAACGATGTATCCTGATGCCAAGGTCATTGGAGTGGAAGACACGATGGTGAGAATGAACGAAAAATCATTCCCGTTTGACGGACGTGCGTATTTGTTCCAAAGTCGTTGTACTGTGTGAAAGATGACGATCTTATCAGTCTGGGGTCGTGACCCACCCGACACGAGGTACGGCTTTGAGGAGGATGTGAGTAAACGTGGCACTACCTTGGATGCATCGTGATCAACCCTGTTTTAAAGATAAAGCACTGGTGCGTCCACGACGAGAAGCGGGTTACCGAGCATGGACTCAGTCAGCTCTAGCTATTTCTCTGGCTTCCGGAATAAAGATGTCGCGTTCCTTCACACTGCGTCTAGGACTCTGATTCAAGCGGATCTACTGTTCAATCTACCAGCGACTGAACAAGTGAGTGGCCCGATTTTGTTCGTACTAACGAACAATCCACTTGAACTATTTCTAGTACTCGAAATCTTCCAAATGGATACTTCAAGCAACGTTGAAA
This sequence comes from Tylopilus cf. leucomycelinus, assembly GCA_038089455.1. Taxonomy (NCBI): domain Eukaryota; kingdom Fungi; phylum Basidiomycota; class Agaricomycetes; order Boletales; family Boletaceae; genus Tylopilus; species Tylopilus cf. leucomycelinus. The sequence goes on from JBBPKV010000076.1 coordinate 14,120, forward strand.
CCAGATTCATGGGCTCAACAGAAAACCCTCAAAGGTATGGCCAATGACGTAGAGTGAGTCGATTCAGTGCTTGTCTTGTGAGAGTATGGGCTGGATCCAGATGTCGTCTGTAGAGCGGTGAAACGCGACGCAAAGACGGTAGCTTCCTGGGACTTTGACAGGATAATCCCTTGCCATGGAGTAAGCACTGAGAAAAACGCACGTGCGAACCGCGGACGCTTACACCAAATTTAGGATGTCATTGAGCGAGGCGGAAAAAAAGCATGGCAAATTGCCTACCAATCCTTCATCCACTAGTGTCAGACGTCATTTGCATTAGTAGTCCCTAATTCTATTTATTGAGCAAATGCTTCATTACGAGTCAGTGGATATGGTACAGTATCTAGGTGTATACCCTACTCTTGAGTATGTGTACTGCACTCGCAAGGTTGGACCCTTGAAATTTACCCTCCGGATTTCGAGACCTAAGCACAAGTTATCAGTGATAGTACTGCGGTTCGATTTGTCCTCTAGTTCCTGCGGAGGGAACTAGATATAAAAAGGCTCCCTAGAGAAAGATGCATTGTGCCTCCGTTGTTCCTCGCGCCATCTCGTATGCCGGTTGGACACAAAGTCCATCTTGAGGTACATGCCTGCATCAAGATGGGCTTTGGGAAGACGGGTACTGGTGCAAGGAACAATCACTGTACACTGAGTAACCAGTGGATGGCAAACCTCTTTCAGAGAACATCTCTCAGTGACAGCTGCAAGAGAGTGCGATGCCTGAAGAGAGTACGATCCTGGGACTTGTGATGCAGTGAAGGATCGCGTGTCACGGTCCCTAACGAAAAAAATGAAGCAAACCTGGATCTCAGATAGATTCTTTCTGCAAGAAACCATTGACATTAGGGTATCGCGGTCGGGCGATGTATGAGCTTCTTGATTAGTTCTTCTTGGTCGGGTGAGCCATAGGCAATGCCCTGCAGGTTCAAGAAAACGTACTAGGAGCCAGAGATCAAGTGCATCATGCCGACTGGAATACTCTGCACCATGGAAACGAGCGGTGAGTCTGAGTTCGAGTTGAATTGAACGTCGCGGTGGTTCAAACTCTGCTACCCGAATGTTGCAGTCGACCCCATGTTTGCACTTCTTGCCATCGCGTCTTCCAACTCGACGCGCGACCAGTTTGCGGGTCTAACCTTTCTCTACATACTTGGAACACCAGCGGTCGGCCTCGGTGAGAGCAAAAACAGGTAGAACGCTTTAACACGAATTTTCAGGTCTGTCTTCAACATGTTGCAGATTGCTGGCTCGACGCCCAACATGGCAAGGCTACCAGTGGTCCAACCGTCAATTTTTGATTCAGGGGAATCGGAATCGCCACTGAGCTCCACCATGCAGAAGCCCGTTTTCATTAGACGAATTACTATTAAGGACCGCCGATTCCCACCTCGTGCAAACCCCGGGGGGAATGACGTTGACTACCAGGAACTCGTTTGAACTTCCACTTGGTCGGGTGGTAGTCAAAGAAGATGCAGTACGCGTTGGAAAAGCGTGCTGTACCCGATGGCTTCTGGAAACACAAATCCGCATCTGGCCCAGCTGATGAAGTGAGGTTCGCAGCCCTTCCGGAACACGAGGCAGAGTCGTGGATTGGGGCAGCGGTCTCTTATAAGACTGGACCTGGGGTCAGCAAGCCATCACAAATACCACGATCCTGCCACCTATGCCCCTCTGTCTGCTTTGCCCCACTGGCGACCAGCCTTTTTTCGACGAAATTGGCGAGTTGACAAATGTAGTTGGTTACTTACTCGTCTGGCGATGTCGAATTTGACCTTTTCATTCTCTAGCATGTTTCTAAGGTACACTCCGATGAACCTCCAGACTCAGCGGGACGTCCTCTGCAGCTCGTCTCCGCTACCCAATGCAGCATCTGCAACAAGAAGTTCACCACTCCCGTTGGTTTATCCAGTCACCAGAAGGCTAAGCAACACTATCCGCTTCGTTCGACATCCCCCCGCAGAGTCGCAAGCTCCGAGGAACTCGCGAATCCATCAGAGGCTCGCGCAAAATCTCCATCTTCAATTGTCGCCCGCAGCAACCCGGTATCCAGCAAGTCGGGCTTGGCTGAACAGCGGGTTGTCCACCGTTGCAGCGAGTGTCAAGTAGCCTTTGACTCTCTTGCTGAGCTGAAAAAGCACCGGTCCTCCCACGGGAAAATCTCATGCTCGAAGTGCAGTTACGTCTCCTCCTCCCTTATCGAGTGGAACAACCATTTCAAGCAAGTGCACCAGCTTAGCAGTCGTCAGGCAGAGTTTGCTCCTAATGCTATCCTCGCTTCTCATAGAAGCACTAGTCCAGCTCTCGTTCACCCAGCGAGCTCCCAGTCCATAAGCAACAAAAACACTTCTTCCGACTCGCACGGCAAACGATTCATTATCTGCGAACATTGCAAGAAGGAATTTAAAAGTCAGGGGGCCTTGCAAGCACACATCGCTGCGAAACATCCCGTGGGGGTGGAGTGCGTTATTTGTCACTTCATCTGCCCTTCTACGGCCGCGCTCGAAAAACACGTCGACACCGTCCATTCGTGTGGCGTATGTCAAGATAGCATTTTGAGAGATGCGCAGACCTTGTCCGATCACATGATCGAGCATTCGCATCCTATTCAGTGCAAGACGTGCGGAACACGGTACCGAACGGAGGAGGAGCGCATACTACACTTCACTGCGGCAGATAATAACCACCCGATCTGCGTTCCCTGTCGCCTCGGCTTTGAGGACGATGGAGCATTGCGGGTAGTAAGTTCCCCAAACTGAAGTTGAATAGACCCCCAAAGCTCATCCGGACCCACTAGCACGTGGATCAAGTCCACTCCTCTTCGAAGCCGAGCCCAAAGTCTAGTTCAGGTTTTTTCCGTGCGGAATCTGGCCCGGTGACCCACGCAGCTACGACTTATTCTCGCACATTTCAGTGCGATGTCTGCCACGAGGCTTGTTCGTCCCAGGTTGAGCTTGACGTCCATGTCGTTACAGTTCATTCGTGTCCTATTTGCCATGATGGTATCTACATGGACATGAGGGCACTGGAAGAGCACCTAGAAGAGCACCGCTCCCCGCATGCATGTCACCCATGTGGCTTGGCCTATGCCGAAGAAGATCTGCTCCTCGAACACTACAGGGACTCCCCAAGCGTTATACACCCTCACTGCGCGAAATGCGATCTTGGATTCGAGAACAACGACACATATACTGCCGTAAGTGCCTTGTTCAAGGGGTGATAGTGAAGTCAGTGATCGGGGTTCGCAGCACGTCGATGAAGCTCACCCACTTATCGCTTGTGATATATGCGAGGGTGAATTTTTCGATCGAGAAGAACTCGGTACTCATTACTTAAGTTCGCGGAAACATCCCAAGTGCGAGAAATGTGGCATTGGATTTAGAGATCAATTCGATTACACGGACGTGAGTGAGAAGACTTGTCGTTGGTTCCCCGTTGACCTTGGATTACACAGCATGGCGCTTCTGCACATCCCGAGTGTCATTGTTACCTCTGCCAATGGCACTTTGATACACCAGATATCTTACAGAGGCATATCAAACACTTTTTTAATCATCCCAAGTGCCAAGATTGCAATATCAGGTTTGCTGACGCGGATGCGTACCAATACGTGAGATCTATAACTCCACGAGATGACCTCGTGATAAGCCCGCTTCCATTCTGCAGCACCTTTTTACTGCCCATCGTCCAAACTTTGGCGATCACGGACAACACAATGCTCTGGGCCCCGCGCCGGATCGTGGGAACAAGATACCTCGTGATAACCTTTCAAGCCCCCAATTGAGCACTCGTGCTTTCGACCCTGTTTGGGGTTTCGAGGGTAGCGCGAATCTCCCATACGCGTCATTCGTCCCTTTGCCTCCCAGCCTGAGTGGTCACTCTAGCCCCGCCTCCCAGAGGGTAACGAGTGAACCTGATGATTCATCGGGGTCGCACTCGCGTAGCTCCACACTTTCTGTTGAACAACGTTCTCCTACATACAGCCGGCCGTGGAACGTACCCGTCCAGCCGTTACCCCTGGGCGTTTGCCAAGACCCCAAGGCATCTCCCGAGTTCGATCAGTCTCCTTTGTCGACGCTTCCAGCGGTTGGGACACCTCTCACATCCAGCGTTATGACAATGCAATCGGTCGACATCTATAGCCCGTTTAGCCCACGGCCTGAAGCGCCACCGCTGCTATCGTTGTCTCAAGGGATTACCAGCACCGCCACGACTGTGGCGGAATACAATGAAGCAGATAGCAATTCTAGTAGCCCTGTCACCCGCTCCCCCCCATTGATCTCTCCCGTCGTTAAACTACCTGAATCCGGTGCGGTATCCCCAACATCTACATCGAGCTGGACGATGACAAGTGATACGGATTCTCGAAGGCCCTCGCCTTACCCCCGTTCTAGATCTTCGTCCAAAGGGGTAAACGGCTCGTTTAGCACAGGTCAGAGTGCAACGTCCGATCGCACTGTTACGCAGTTGAGCTTGCTGGTTCCGAGTTCAACACAATTACATGGTAGCGCAAGGTCCTGACCAGATCCCTTTCAGTCGCATGCGAAATAAACTGACGTTGTATTCTAGCAACTCGGGATGTCCTAGCTCCATCTCCCCCGAGTCAGCTGGTATCAGCATCGCCGCGAGCATGACGCCAGATTATCTTCGTGAGGCGCGGGCCTATCTGTCACTGACGCATCAGACACAGGAGCCACCATCCCCTCCACCACCTCGCAGTCCCGGTATCGCGTCACCTATTTTATCTCCTGAAGGGTTTGCTATAGGCGAACGGGGGCGCCGCCGCGAGGTGCGATTTGAAGATAACATCCTGTCAGAGTCTGCGTGGGATAGACAGTCGACGTCGAGTGATTCGTCCCTGGATCCAATTGTACTTCCTCGACCAAATTCGGGCAGCTTGAGGATGAACGGTACGTCTTCATTCAGCGTTTCGCGCGCGTCACTCCTAATAATTTGCAACGCAGGCATCAGTAAATTACCGCGTTTCTCGGCTCTCAGGCGTCCGAATAGAAAGTGGGTTGACGGCCAGGCAAACGTAACCCACCCCAGATTCAATCGACGAACGAACGGGGTACCCCAGCCGTCGTACCACTGCAGATCTTGCTATAAAGATCACTGCGAAGAACCGACGACGACTACATGCGGTCACCTGTTTTGTTACGAGTGCGTATCACCCTCATGATGACCTCCTTCGCCGCGATCTGAAATGGAAATAGGTGCATTTCTACGACCATTATGAAAGAATCACGTTGCCCTGTTTGCGAAGCACCGACGTTGCTGTATTGTCTGTTCCGCATTGATACGTCTGCTTGAACATGGTGGAATTTCCACTCATCCGAAGTCCCAACTTTATTATCATTTGAGATTCGCGATGTTTTTGTTTTGTAGTTTCATGTATTTACGTTGTCGATAGGCTGGTCCATGAGCTCACCTGGTCCCGTTTGGCGATGGCGCGCAGTAGCCAGCTTGTAACAACACAAGTTTCATTGAAGACCAATACCTTCACCCCGGTTGTCGTGCATGTGTGCCGATGAGGTTTGGACATCGTCTCTCCTGCTCACCGACAATGTCATGAACGATTGATGGGAAGTCGACCACTCGTACCACTCCGTGAATTTTTATTATCTTCTGAACCTCGCGATTTTTTTTCTAAGCCAGCTCACACGTGGGTCAAATCTTGCGCGCGAGATGCCCTACCTTGATCGTCTAACCGACATTCCTTGCATTAGCCAGCGCTGACACATACGGAGACATACAGGCTAGTTTGGCCGCAAGCACTGGCAGCTTGAGACTTTTTCGACTTTGTCGGCTGTGCGCCCTTGCTGCATGTGCCCTAGTGACAGGCTGCAAGGGGACCGAGGTACGTGACGGTCGTCCGAATCTGACGACTCGGACCGCCTTCCTTTCGAGGTGGGCTACGAGCAGGGATAGACGTCGGACGAGAACGGTGGCATTCGTTCTGAAAAGCGGTGCCTGTCACCTTGGAGACGTAGACTCAGCGTGCACGAGTGCAAAGAGTCCCATGTCGCGGCGAAGAAAAAGGAAAAAGAGCAAGTATCTCCTTCTAATCTTGACATGTTTCGGTACACTGTGCACGGCAGATACGACAATGTATAGCGGCGTGGTGTCGAGCGCCGTGCATATGGGATGATCCGCAAGACGTCCTAGAAGGTGATGCTGATCAGTCCAGAAATTCCCATTATTACGGGAATGCGATCCGATCGGCCCTTACGCAGGGTCCACTTTTTCGTCCCCAGGACATTCCCAGAGCAATTGAAAGCCGTTCCAAATGGAGAGTAATGCAAGTATAAAGTCACACTGAGCAGGAATGAGCCCTTACGAGGCAGTTTCCCTTCACCATGCCATGCAGCACGTCGAATGCAACGTTATCCGAGAATTCGTTCTACGTGGGGATTAATCTGCAAAACATCCTGTATGGTAAGTATGGTCCTGATGTTGGTGTCGTGCAGAGAGTGCTGCCGGGCGTTCAACTGGGCCTTTATTGCAAGACGATGCATATCTTCCTGGCTCGCAGAAGGCAACGCGAGAAATGCAATGTGTTATACACGGTCCTCAGCAGCGTGATGCTTGCCTTGACTACGACGCGAACAGCGAGCGAAGATGTATATGGTCAAAAAATGCGACTGGTAGATCGAAACTATCTGGGTGAGCCTCTCGCATACGGGGAGGCACATGCGTCAGACGTATGCATGAATCTCGGGGCGGCGGCGGTCGTCGTTTTACAGCAGATGACCGATGCCCTCATGGTAAGATGAGCGGATGTTTGTTTGAAAAGTGACGTCAACCTGCCTGCTTCCTTTCAGATTTACCGTCGTCGAATCGTGTGGGATAACGTTCGTGCCACCGTCGTACCCGCGATCCTGTGGTTGGCCAATCTCGGCAAGTATCGTTCTTAGACTCTTCGTGGCGCTCGTTTAATGCTTGCCGAATCAGCCTTGGGGATCCTGGTCAGCTGGAGTGCCGCTGAGCTGTGGACCAATTCATCTGTTGGTGGCATCTCCAAAGGCAGAGTCGGGCTGGCATACGTCATCATCTCTGTCTCTCTGAACACAATGTTGACGTGCATGATCTGGTATCGGTTAATGTTTCACGGGAGGACAGCGAAAGAATGCGACGGAGACGAGGAACACGTCACCGCGATAGACGCACTCATCGTGGAGTCTGTGCTACCGTACACGCTCTCCGGCATCGCGTTCGTGATATCGTACCGGAGAAGGGGTGAGATTGGGATCGCGTTGTCGAGCGTGTACATGTTAGTGATGGTGAGTTTCTCGCAGATCTACAGATTGTGCTGATCGGATCGTGGTGTATCGCCGCAGATGTTGATCTTGCGGATGGTGGAGGGCAAGAAGACAAGATGGGACAACGGTCGGAGAGGAGCAGAGCGGTAGCACTAGTCTAAAGCGCACTCGGTGTAATAGGTACACATCGAACCGTGCGAAACACGTCTTGCGCTCTACCAACGATGCCAGTCTGTTTCTTATGTCCGGGTCGTTCATTCAAGGACGACAACGCCATCAAAATGGTCTGTACTCTCTTGCTAACCTCGTGCGGTGCTCACTCCCTCCCAGCACTGTGACTCCAAGCATGCTAATTCCTGTGCAAAGTGCAATAAGACGTTCATCTCCCATCAAGCCCTCGAGCAGCACACCAGAGACAAGCATTTCTCTTTTGAATGTCACTATTGTGACCGTAAATTCATCACAGACATCGGTCGCGACGCGCACGAGGCCGCCGAACACCCAACTACGTTCGAGTGCGAATACTGCGATCGCGAATTCAAGACGGACGAGGGCCGCTTGGCTCATCAAAGGACCAAACACTCACCCACGTTCGAGTGCGAATATTGTGATTCCGAGTTCAAGACGGACGAAGGCCGCCTGGCTCATCAAAGAGATAAACATTCACCTACGTTCGAGTGTCGCTATTGCGACCGTGAGCTCTCCACGGAACTTGGCCGTAATGCGCACGAGGCGGCAAAGCATTCTGCCTTCGAGTGTCGCTATGAATGCACTCGCACCTTCACATTGCAGGAGGCCCGACAACAACACGAGGATGCGATACACAACTTCAAGTGCGACCTTTGCGGTGCGAACTTCACAGAGAGGGCAGCACTCCGCCAGCACGAAGAAAGCACGCCACATCACAAGTGCAGCTATTGTATGGTGAAGCTCTTGACCATAACCCTTAAGAAAGCACACGAGGTGTCCTGTGTTTGTAACCCCGCTAACCACGGCACGAGCCCTTCGCGGGGGCCTCACAGACATTGTGGTTTGTCGTCCAGCGTTCAAAAGCCGACGGAAACCGTTGAAGAGGAACTATCGTCTTCTGATAAAGAATCAGAGTCTTCTTCCCAGGACGGAGGAGAGATGTTTCATTCGACAAGCGTACTTCCCCCCACGGACGCAAATAGCGAGGGCGCTACCGTCACGCAACCAAGCGCCTGCACACCTTCACTCAAGCCTTGCAATTGCTCGATATGCAAGCGTGTACCCATGAACGCGGAGAACGTCGTCTCCGCTGATGAGAAACATCAGCATGTTCCTCAGGATTGCCGACACGTCATATTCCAGTGTACGCCTTGTCTTAGGGTCTTTGAAACTGAAGAGTCCTTTCGGAATCACGTCTGTGCCATCCGCACGACTATGCTCCGACCTCATTGCTCGATTTGCTATGCCCAGTTCGATGACGAGGCGCTACTTCAAAAGCACCTGGAAGATTCCCCGGCGTTGTCGTGTCAGTATTGTCAGACTCGGTGCTGCTCGGATGAAATGCTGCAGGATCATCTTCTGCTCAGTCATCCGGTATGTGGCAAGTGCGGCAAGTCCTTTGCCGATAATCTTGCCCTCTGCGCGGTAAGGACCCTTCGATCTCGTGACCCTTTTATCGATGGGCACTGCCATTTGCTGATGTCGAATATCATTTCCAGCACGTGGAATCGGACCACCCGGTCGTGGTTTGTTGGGATTGTGGTGGAATCGTCGTCGAGAATGACAGTCTCGACTTGCATTACGCAGAGTCTTCCGCACATCCATCGTGTGATTTCTGCGGTGTGGGCAAGAGAAATTTGGCGGATTTGGACGAGGTTTGTGTGATCGACGAGTGGCTATGGTGTACACGTTTCTGACAGCCTCGCGCAGCATGTCAGACACGTTCACGCCACGAGTGCGACAATGCAAGACCACCCTGAAGGTGGCGACGTAAATGTTAGTACTTTGTGATCGCTTGATACCTACTTACGCTTGCTGTGTCATCAGGCGAGTCCAGATGACGTGTCTCTAGCGGAAACGCAGTTGTCCGGAGCCCACAGGGACGGTACCGGAGGGCAACCTTTGGGGGAGCCTGATCGCGCTCCATTGTCATCTGGTGTGGACAGTGGTGGTGGTTCACTAGGTGGACTTGGTGGTGATCCCCACAACAGCTCTGTACAAATAGCGTCGCCCCGCTCCCCCTCGCTCCAACCTACCATGCCGCCCCAGGTCGAGTACGTAGAAGAGGCAGCCGGGAATCCGTCTGTCGTCAACGTCGAGGAAACCCCAGATGGTTGCCCACGGCGATACGCATCTCCGTCACCAACACCCTCCGAGCACGGGAGCGATGCGAGTCGGAGCCACCTCAGAGCCACCATCACTGCTGCAAGCAACGATGCCCGACACCTGTCTCCTGTTTCCTCCGTTTCGGCTGGGTCATTTTCCGATGCAAGGTAATCCCCCCCCAGTGTGTTGGCGTGTCCTGACGTTATTGTGTTTGCTGACACAGCACACGGAGCTCTCCGACGCCCACCTCCTCGACGAGTCATTCCGTCGTGTTCGTTTCGGCCGATAGGATACCCGATTATATCCGGGAGAACCATGCGGTGCTGGTCGCGACCAGCGCTGGTTCTCCCTCGTCAGGCCATACGCCCCTCCGACTGCCCTCTTCCTCGTCCCTGGAATCGCTGATGGCGACCGCCGCGAAAATGAACGCACGCGCGTCGGCTGTGCACAACGACGGTGCACCTGGGCCGAGGGCGGGCAGTGGCGCGGGGTACCGCTTGCACTGCCGTATCTGCCTTCGTGACCCGTGCGAGGACGTGACGGCAACTATTTGTGGGCATTTGTTTTGTAAACGGTGCGTGTTTGAGGCCCCGATTTTTTTTTCCCAACCGAGACGTGTTTGGTTCGCTAGGTGCATCACCCAGGCCGTCGTGGCCAAATCAGAGTGTCCGGTGTGTAAGAGCGCGACGCTGCTCTACTGCCTCTTCAAGTTGGATCTGTCAGTCTAGGCGTGCAGGTGTCGTTGCCGTCGTATCTTGCCCTGTCTGTTTTTGCTAGACGCATGACTGCGCACATCTCGTTTGTATCATCATCTAGCTGTATCTTGTCTGTAACTCGAATTTTGTTCATTTTGCACACGCGCACGGCTTCGTTTCGATGATCAGTTACATTAATTGTGGTGTCTCTACAAGGTATTCTACACTGGTGGGGCTATGCGAGGACGGTACGGGCGCCGCTGTTGTTATTCGAGTGGGCGGCCTCTGACCCAGCTGAACTGTCCGAAAGGCCGACGGCGACCGTCTCGACCTGCAGCTCCTTCTCTGGTGGAACCTCCGCCTCTTGAACCTCGCGTCGTAGGCGCCGCTGTTTTCCCTTGGCAGATTCCCATCCAAAAATCGTTGTACGTCCCTATTCGCATGTCAGGATAATTCTAGCCAGAGCAAGGCCAGGTACTTTACCTCCCGGAACTTGTAATACACGAGCACGGCGATGACGGCCAGCCAGTAAAACACGTACGACAGCACGCTGCCCACTAACGACGTGATCAACGGCATGAACAGAAAGTGGGTGGGAGCAAGTCTTACATGTTGCGCTATTTTGCCAGCCGAGGACGGCGTTAAAAATGGACCAGCTGGTGCCACTGCCAGATTTACAACAATCGAGGTGCCAAACGTTGCCCCGCACGTCATACGAGCCAGGACCAGTTCCGCCGGCTTCGTCGGAAGAAGAACCAATGAACTTGAGGAACGCGTTTTCTTGGAAAGCCCAGATGGCTCTGGAGAAGAGACCGGCGCCAATGAGGAAAAGCAAGTTGGTCATGCAGATGAGGAATATTCTAAAGGCTGTCGGAGATTTAGGATATTGAGGGGAAGGAGGAAAGGACGAGATACTTGCCCGACCGGCTGGCGAAGTGGTAGACGACGAACCCGCATATGATACCACAGATGATGCCGACGATGGTAGCAATGGGGATAGAACTGCCAGGCTCTCCGAGTGCAACACCTCCAACAAATACGACCGCTTCGAGACCTATTGGAAGGGGGGTGAGCGAGGGAATTGGAAGGGAGAAGGAACTTGCCCTCGCGGAGGATGGTGACCATAGGGAGGAAGAAGAGGACGTATTTGCTTGCCTTTGCGCTGCCATCACTGTCTGTGAGGAGGGGTCAGAGACGCGTCAGGGGGGCGAAATCCGAGCATACGTTGTTTGCTGAACGCGTTATGGAGCTTTACGCGCCATTTCGCGCGGGCGTTCTCTAATTTGAGCATGGTGACACCCATGATGAAGATCATGACGGCGGCGATGATCTCGAATATGCCTGAAAGTGTGTGAGGGGCGGTACGAGGGGACGTGGCAAGGAAAGCGTGCCTTCCCACAGCTGTTCCGCTTTGACCCAGAGGTTCTGGGCCTGGGTAAACCAGATGGCGATGAAGGCACCACCGATGGCGATGGCGGAGACTAGGCCGACCAGCGCGCCGAGGAAGACCTGGACAAGATGTTGGGGTAAGGTCGGGGTGGAGTGGATGGATGCCCACCTGTAGCCTGAGTTTTTTGATGACGCGGGGGTCGACGGTGGGAATGGACTCTGCGTCGTCCGGGTGCTG
>JBBPKV010000077.1:1311-33501 GCA_038089455.1 Tylopilus cf. leucomycelinus
GCCGAGGGTACATATGTATAGTCGTTGACAACAAATTGGCAGGGGAATGGGTACGAGACGGCGAATAAGCCCACCTGGCTTGTTGCGCCTGCTCGATTGAACCTCGTACAGCGTTTTTCATTTTTCATATCTCCCCCTATTCGCCCCAAGGCACCGAGGTGGACAAATCGTGAACGTTACGAGATGGGCTAAACCGCTTCAAATTTGTCAGGTGGTCGACAGCTGCTATCCATATAATAAATATCGATCTGCGTGTCGAATTCGAGACAGACACACACCCCTTAGGGCTTGAAGCTCGTCCCCCACAACCCTTTTCTTTTCGTCCATATTTCATCCCGCTAGATCTGCCCCCCGCGGAGATAACTATGCTCGGTGATAATCTGCGTTCTTCGTGGACGCATGGTGCTGAAACTCGACCCCTGAGCCGAGGTCAAGTCATTGGTTTCGTCGGCCCCGCTTTTTGCGTCCCGTTGAAAGCGATGTATATTAAACACTCGGAATGGGTAGATAATAATGACCGTGAACAACAAATGACTCTCCGCAAGGACGATTACTCCAGGGGGGACATTTGCCAGGTACATACGAAGAAGGGGAGAAAATAAAAAATCCAAACGATGGATAAAGTAAAAAGGTGGACACAATGAAGAATAACATAGAGAAAAAAATATGACGCTTCCCCATGTCTCCCGATGGCATATGCGATGCCGCCCTCCATCAAGCACTCAGTGTTGGTACGGTGGATATATTGGCCGCCTTTTCTTGCTCGCTTTCCTGCGAGGTGGACACGGTCGGCTGGATCTCCCGGACTTCACTGGTCGCAGTGTTGTTGGGCTCTTGCCGAGGTAGCAGCTCGGCCTCGATCCCGACATAGTCGTACGCGAACTCGCCCATCTCGGCATCGTCGACACCAATGATCTCAGTCTCTTCATCGCAACGAAGACGGAGGAACGGAATAAAGTGCATGACCCACAAAATGATAGTCTTGGGAAGAAGAATATCATACGATCAGATTTACCAGATGGTGTATGTAGGAAATCGACTCACGGTCACGACGAATGAGTAAGAAAGGCCAGACACTGAGTCTGCCAATTGAATCCCGAGTTGTTTGTAGTTGTGGTCAAGCCAGCCGCCAGGAATCGTCGTGATACCATCAGCACCAGCGATACTCGCCTGAGCGAAAAGACCAGTCAGGAGGTTGCCTACTATGCCGCCAATAGCATGTGAAGCGAAGATCTATTATTCATCGATTGAGTACTAGCTCGGGTGATTGGTCAAAGACTCACGTCAAGAGTGTCATCGTATCTAAAAATGAACTTCAGCTGGGTGGCGAAGTTGCAAACTGTACCGGCCATAAAGCCGAAGAGGACGGAGGCCGGGGCACCGACGAATCCGGAACCAGGGGTAATCGCAACGAGACCCGAGATGGCACCAGAGCAAAAGCCGACGGCGGACCATTTGCGTTCCAAGCGCCAATCCTGCAAAAGGTGGTTGGGGTAATACAATCTAATTCATTCAAATACTTACCCAGAACATCCAGGTCAAACCACCAACGCTAGCGGCCAAGTTAGTGACAATGCAAGTTTCTGTGGCACGATAATTGGCAGACAAAGCCGAGCCGCCGTTGAATCCAAACCAACCGAACCAGAGGAAAACTGTGCCAAGAATAACGTAGGTGGTGTTATGGGGCTTGTAGGCGAGCCGCTCTGTGCCGTAGCCACGACGTTTTCCCAGATAAAGTGAGATGGCCAACGCTGCAGTGCCGGAAGAGATATGGACAGGTGTACCGCCAGCGAAGTCAAGGCCGCCCAGAACGAACGACCAACCGTTGGGATTCCACGTCCAGCACGCAATGGGGTCATACACCAACGTGGACCACACGAACACGAACACGAGGAGTGGCCCAAGACGGCCACGCTCTGCCACGGCGCCGATAGCGATCATAGGGCTATGCAACGGCATTGTAAATGGTGATATCCTGTATGAGCGGGAGACAACGCCTACGTTATAGCAGCGAACATGAGCTGGAAGACGCAATAGACGATCGCGGGTACGCGGGGACCACCATCGGACGGCTGGTCGAGAACATTTCGGAGGGCGAAGTTATCTTTGAAAAAAAAAAAGAAATTGACATCTGATTCACAGCGATCACAAAATGCTCACCTAAATTGCCAATAAATCTACTAGCAGTCGGACTGAATGCCAAGGAATATCCCCAGAAGAACCACTAGGACGGGATCAGGGCTTGCCATTCCTATAGCATCGAGTAGCCCACCTGGAAAGACACCACTGCGAGGGTCATCATGCTCAGATAAATCATGCTGAGCGCGTTTTTCCTGCGCAAGAGACCAGAATAGAAGAAACCGACACCCGGTACCATGATGAATACCAAGGCGGTTGAGGCCAGCACCCAAGCAATATCACCGAGGTTGTATACGCCGATACCATTTAACGTTGATAAAAGGTCCCCCGCTGCGAGGAGAGTCAGAAATAAAAGAAAGGAGGTATCGAAAAGGCGTGGACCCACACGAGTCGTAGGTTGCATTCACCATCTTGGGAAAGTCTTGGGCGCTAGACGAGCAGGAGACAAGGGCGGTACCGTAGGTGGTGGACGATGGCGAGAAAACCAAGCTAGCCACAGGGTAGCGTTGATATACCCGGCGTGTGTGGCATTTATGTGGCTCTATTAGGCTTGGAGCGGGAGCTTAACCCTTTGGCGAGATAAGAAGCTTAATAAGCAAGAGAGGAGCCGCTATCATCCAATCAACGATCGCGGATCGGCACAAAAACAAAACATGCCGTCAAGGTCGCTACATAACGTTATCTTGTCAAAATCCTGAGGGTTTTTGCTGTGTGGTTAGGTTGTCGACAGGCACGCGATTCTGGGAGATAAGAGAAACTCGTCATCCAGCACGTGCCAGGAACTACTCATCAGTAATGGTCAGCACTCAGACGGGGTGGTTCTAGAAGTGCATATCTTCGCAAGGAACTCGTACCAACCACCTGCCACACCAGGCGCCGAACTTGAATGGACCCCGAAAAGACGGGTGCGGCCCAATTCACGATGGCCGTAGCCGTCGGCCACGCGTTTGCTCGCTGGGAGCCGCAACCGAAAAATAGCTATGCCATAACCACTCCCATGGGTTTTAGTTTCGTCTCAGCTCCGTGAGACATGTATATTTTCGTGCCCCGCCGTGAGATGGTAAACTCACTGCCGATTCCCTCGCGAGAGAAAGCTGGTGAATCATGCACGTACACTGCAAGTGATGCTGACCAACCTTCGGCCTGTAAAAAGTAGCCACTTGGTCGATTTTGTCTGACAGCAAGTGGCCGCGTTAGATCCCCGAACACTCGGTGGCCCGCCTCGCCAAGAAAGGACTTCGCATGAGGGAAAGAGTGGACATCTCATGCCGTACGGGGTGTTTACATTTGTTTGGCTTCGTCGCGAAAACCTGGTCATCGAGCCGAACCAGAACCCATGGCTTGTCTTTTCCTCGGTCCTGCGAGGCGCTGCGTGCCAGTTCGAAACCTCCCAAAATGCTTGGTTTGGGCGAAGCAACTCCATATCTCACCATCTAGTTCGTCTTTATTTCATCAATTCCTCCGAAACCGAGCCGCTCATATATCTAGTTCAACCTGTCAACGAAGACGGTGGCCTCTTCGGCATCCCAGACGAGCCCGCATCACAAGTAACGTCTCAGAAGCCCACCCCGTCGCTACCAAACTACTGGCATACTCGGGAACAAAAATTCAATGAATGCCTGCAGTTCGTGCGTGATCGCACTGGCCGAGAGAAAGTCGTCAAGGCTGGCCAGGTCCGTGCCACAGCTTGGCTGCGTCTCTTCCAGCTCGCGAGCAAAGCAGAACACCTCGAGGCCGTTGTAGAAGTTTTTCCTCGCTGGAGAGCATCAGGGAAATCGTTCACACCGCTAGACGCAGAGATGTTCATCCGTACGTCCCACGCTCGTAACACCGCGTCCTGGACACGCATGCTCATCGCACGCATTGGACTTGGTGTGCCTCAGGTCGGTGCGAAGAGCTCGGCTGCCCTTTGCTTGCCCTCAAGGTCTTTGGAGATCACCCCAAGTACGGTCTCGCCCTGTCGTCTCTCTCCGCTGCGCGTGCCCTCCTCCACTCCCTCTATCTAAACTGTCCTCTGGAGAACGTCATTGCTGCGGTGTCGCTATTCGGTCTCAACAACCTCTCCCCCGTGACCGAGGATCCCGTCTGCTGCGCTATGATCTACGCAGCCTGCCTACGGAGCAAGAACAAACACGCATCGCTGCTTGGTAGGGATATCCGAATTGCGCTTCAAAACCTCCTGAGGGAGACGAAACCATTTTGCGAGCCTAAGGAGACGTTTTTACGCGCCCGTCATTCCGTCAAACCTGATCTTTGGCTATTAGAAGCGCTCAGGGATATAAAAAAAACGAAGAGCGACCAAAGCCGTGGATCGTGGTGGATCACCGAATGGATTGCCAGTGGAGAGGGTCGTGTGCTGATATCACTGGCAGAACGCAGGCACCAGGCGAGGGGTGGGAAACATGTCCGAGATGAATCAGTGATGCCTACCTTGACCAATGGTGAACCATAACAGGTATATGCCTGATTTGTCTGTAAATTTACTTATCGCTAGACCTTAATCCGACTCATTCCGGTCTTCGGCTTTCACACCGTGTTCATCTCATGACATTTACATTGAGTCCGCGGCGTGGTCGCTAGGGTCCGCTGTGCAGGAGTTACGCTGATGGCCTGATGTGATGGTCTGGTAACTAGCCATGATAAGGCCCGCACTTAATGGATGACACGGACGTCCGGAGCGTGGGTTCGATCAGAGAACATTCGGCTGCGTATCACATGTTTTTGGCCCGGCCAAAGATGTTCCACTCCCTCCGGTTCCAGGCACGAACACATGGCAAAGCCTCGAGTGAACAACGGTAACGCCCGGGGCGCATAGGAAAACTCAACTAGCCAAGCTGTGTCGTGGCCTATGTGTTGTCTGGCTCGCAAGGGTCATCGCCGAGAACGCACCTACGCACGACGGACCGAGTTGTACAAATCAACGTTACGTGGACGCGGATTGGGGTAAAGCGGTCTTCACATTTCGACCCTATCTGGACATTTACTCTCTAACCATAACCGTAGGCATGATGAATCCAGGTTAGAGTTGCGTCACCCTGAGCTCTCGAAGGAGAACGTCATTGCAAGGCGCGAAGGGCGGTCGCCATGGAAATCGTACGCCAGATAAGCAGCCGTCGGGGGTTTGCTGGCAGGTGAGCGTCGTGGTGTTTACGACGAAATGCCACGCCGACACCTGACACGGAAGACTAGGCCACGGGGATCGCTGAGAGCCATGCTGGGCTGCAAGTCTTGCGGGCGAGGAACGAAAACGTGTCATGTCGCAGGCACGATCCATTAGCCAGAGTGGATCGGCGAGGAAGTGCAGCCGTCCGCGTCAAGGATGACGACACTCCTGTCACCACATTTCTTGCAGACGTCACCATCGCACCGTGAGCTAGGTTCGGTTGATGTGACATCTTCCTTGGACTCTACGGATGCACATGCCATGAGTGTGTTAGTACACCATTTGCCCCGTCTCTGTTGATAAGACATAGCAGACGATCACAAACCCTGTAACCCTTTAGGACGGACACCGATCCGCAAAGATTATGACCCCCACACAGCGTCCATTGGATTGGCAACACACACACCGGACCGACAGCTGTGATGCGGTCGAACGCGAAGTGATATTATGGTCGGAATCGTGTTGTAGTTAGGCTACACGACGAAAGAGATTTCTCCCCCGCCCGGGTTGACTAACATACTGATGGAAAGGCAAGCCCGTCGCGGGGGCATGCTAGCCAAATGGTATTCATTTCCGAGACATGGTCCACTATCTGGACCATCTCAAATTCTGTGGTAAGCTAAATGGACATTGTCTGCCCCACATGTCGGCGAGTACTTCCTCAACCGTGGCTACAGAGGACTACACAAAAGTGGTTTGCGCTGAAGATCACCTCCTGGGTGCGTCCCAGCTCGACAGGAACACCTGGGAGTGGGCCCAACACCGTCGGAGATAGGTTATTAACGGCGAGGGAGCAGAGATTGTTGCTAGCAGGTGCCGCGTCGTGGGACGTATGGCGAGGTCGTACACTTTGTGCCTTGGTCGCAAATATTGTCTGTCGTGTAAACCTGCCGCAATACGAGGGGGCCAGTCGGACGGCCACACGACAGTTCCATAGGCATCTGTTCTGAGATGGATAAATGGAGTGGCTGTAAGCAAAGCCGCATCTAGGACTAGTTCGGCGATATCTTTCCGCAAGGGGAATAGGATGGATTCCCAGTTGATGGCCGTTTCTGTGGTACAGCTTTCCCCCTTTGCGCCATGAACGAGGTGCCTGAGGAAAGTTCCGAAGATCGCTGATCGCTGAGTGCTGAGCTTTGAAAGAGGAAACCCACAGGCACACAGATAGGTGTGCATGAGAGAGTAACTTGAAGGAAAGAATTGGAGACGCGTCGTCACCTGATCTACAAGAAACAAACTTATCGGCAGTGTCGATGAAGAAATCCTCCATGATATCGGAACAGGCGAAATAAAACTTTGTGCCCACTTGCCAGGGAATCCACAGCGAGTCAACTTTCATACCACTTGCAGTGGGCTGTGGGTGCGGATATTCGACTTGCGGCGTTGCAAAGGACATCATCTTTCGAAGGCAGTGCCAGCTCAGATCTCCGACCTGTCCAAATGGTGACGACGCACTGCCCGCAGAAGTCGAACGGGCTTCAAACACCTGGAGGCCAATGGGTAGGTTCCTCACCGTATACTTCGACAACTCTCCAATCGACGACGGGCAGCTGTTTTGGCATTAGAAAGTAAGGACCATAATCGAATTCGTCGACATCTAGGATGCCAACCGTGGGTTTCCACACCTTGCTTCTGGCAGCTTATCGACTGACGCTTCCTCCAGCATGACACACCGAGTTGCATTGTTTCTGGTACATCCTCCAGGTGCGTCGGCCAAGGGCAAGCCCAGAACGAAATTACCGGAGCCGGCGACCAACAACGAGACGTTCACGCCCCACTAGTATCTACGGATAAAAACGAAGAGATGGGCGTCCCGAAGCATGATCCACAAACTATCGCAATGTCTGACCCCTCACTGGACTGTGTGGGGCAGAAGAAAGGGAAGGAGGGATTCCCTGGAGCCTGCGATCAACTACAGCACGTATCGTCGGGCGTTACGGCCAAGAAGGAAGAAATGGACATGGACATCGTACCGCACACTGCACAAGTACCCATCACTCCTAACCCATCTCCTGGATGTGCAAGGCGAGAACAAGGCGAGGAGAAAGTCCCGAGTAAAGAATCACAACACGTGCCATCAGGCTGCACGGAAGACGACGACGAAGTTGTTATTACATGTACGAACCCGCTTCTCCAGGCAGTTTTCGAACATCGCTCACGACAGTGTAGCGATCCGAGCGACTGATGTCGCTCTCGGCCTCAGACGACTCCCCGCAGGGTTTTACGTCGTGCTACATCGTAATGGCCTCGAGTGGAGGACAGAAAATAAGCTGTCGTCAGTGAACAATGATACCGTCGAATGGAGTGGTCCGATACCAATGTGAGATTAGTGTGCTCTCGTTGGCGTCAGTTCTAACCAGATCTGCAGATCATCGGATTTGTCAACTGTTGTTCGTCTCGAGGTGTATGCATCGTTCGAATTCCAACCCATGTTAGGAGCCGGGGAGCAGCTTCGAGGGCTGACAACGACGGTGGGACAACTACTAGACCGCAGTGGAAAAGACGCCCGTGAGTGGGATCATGCTTCGCGCAAGAGTCTGAGTACTCACATTATGACAGCGTTTATGATCTCTCCGGAGGATGGGGAGGTTGTGTCCTCGCGTTCGTCCATTTTGGTGACTGTCAATCGGCAGAAGCGGGAGAACAGTGAACCATCAGGGTCGAGAGTGGTTGGTCCGCATTGGGTGAGTAAAGCTTACACCAATGGGATCCTCGTTAATTAAGATATGTCCACAGTTAACCCCAGAACCACGAGGAGAGCTAGAAGAAGCGACCAACCTTGGATATAGTGCTTTCTCGCGTTACCGAAAGCAGGGTGAAAAACGGGATCTGGAGCGTTCCATCCGACAGTTCGGGCGCGCTCTTAACGTCTGTCCATGGGACGATCCCCGTCTTGCAGCTGCTCAGTCGAACGTGGCGACAGCGAAATTGATACTCTCTCAAGTGGAGGGCAAGTATGCTCCATTGGAGGACGCTCTTCGGTTGCTTCGGGATGCTCTAGCTGCCCGTCCTGCGGGTCACCCCGACCGGCCACTCACACTGATTCAACTGGCCTTAGTGCATCTTGTACGATTCCGAAGGCGGAGGGACGAGGTCGATAAAGCCAATGTTGAAGCTGCCGAGAGGTTGCTTCATGAAGCGATGGGGCTCTCCACTGCAGAAAGTAGTGAAAAGCGAGCTGCAACTACCGTTCTCAAACTATGTGCCACACGCAGAGGACGTGGTGCCATGCAGACGCGTGGCCAATCTTCCGTGGGGCAAGGTTTGCCAGCAAGCTTGGTGGACGAAAATCTATCGAATCTCAGTCTCTGGCTGCTGCAGCGGTCCGAACGGTTTGGTGATGTAGGGGACCTACAGGGAGCAATTACA
The DNA here is from genome assembly GCA_038089455.1 of Tylopilus cf. leucomycelinus. NCBI lineage: Eukaryota > Fungi > Basidiomycota > Agaricomycetes > Boletales > Boletaceae > Tylopilus > Tylopilus cf. leucomycelinus. Next base: position 9,983 of record JBBPKV010000077.1, read on the forward strand.
ATTTTGGAGGGATTGGTGAAGTCTACGCCGATTTGGGATCTCGGTTACAGTACAACACTGGGGAATTTAGGGACAACGTTGTGGCGTCGATTCGAGCGCCTAGGACAGCTCAGTGACCTCGATGGCGCAATTTCGACTCTGAGGGATACTGTTCTCGTCACTCCTGACAGCCACCCTCATAAGCACGGGTATCTTAACAACCTCGGGAACTCTTTACAAACCCGTTTCTGGCGCAAGGGACGGCTCAGTGACCTCGGGAACGCAATTTCGACTCTGAGGGATGCTGTCCGGCTCACTCCTGATGGCCATCCTGATAAGCCTGTGTGTCTTATCAGCCTTGGGGCCTCCTTTGGGATCCGTTTCGAGCGCCTGGGACAGCTCAGTGACCTCGAGGACGCAATTTCAACTCTGAGGGATGCTGTTCGGCTCACTCCTGATGGCCACCCTCTTAAGCCCATGTCTCTTAACAACCTCGGGAATTCCTTCGAAATCCGTTTCGAGCGCCTGGGACAGCTCAGTGACCTCGAGGACGCAATTTCGACTCTGAGGGATGCTGTTCGGCTCACTCCTGATGGCCACCCTCTTAAGCCCATGTCTCTTAACAACCTCGGGAATTCCTTCGAAACCCGTTTCTCGCGCCTGAGACAGCTCAGCGACCTCGAAGACGCAATTTCAACCCAGAGGGATGCTGTTCGTCTCACTCCTGATGGCCACCCTCATAAGTCCACGTGTCTTAACAATCTTGGGAACTCCTTCCAAAGGCGTTTTGAGCAGCTGGGACAGCTCAATGACCTCGAAAGCGCAATCTCGACTCTGAGGGATGCTGTTCAACTCACTCCTGATGACCACCCTGATAAGCCCGGTCGTCTTAACAACCTTGGAAGCTCCTTCGAAATCCGTTTCGAGCGGCTGGGACAGCTCAGCGATCTCGAGGACGCTATTTCGATTCAGAGGGATGTTGTTCAGCTCACTTCAAATGGCAGCCCTTATAAGCCCCATCGTCTTAACAACCTTGGGATCTCCTTCCAAACCCGTTTCGAGCGCCTGGGACAGCTCAATGACCTCGAGGATGCAATTTCTACTCTGAGGGATGCTGTTCGCCTCACTCCTCGTGATCACCCTCACAAGCCCGTCATTATGAACAATCTCGCCAGGTCCTTCACTACTCGCTTCCTCCACCTTCAACAGCTCAGCGACATCGAGCATGCGATTTCCCTGTCCTCCCATGCTGCTTCAATCCCCATTGGCCCCACCAGTGTTCGATTATCTGCAGTACGGCACTGGATACAATGCGCTCGACTTACTCGTCATCCCTCTCTCCTCCATGCATATTCTGTCGCCGTCAACCTGACTCCTCGGCTCGCATGGATTGGTCTCTCTCTTTCGGATCGCTATGATGAACTCGCTCGAGGTGCCGATATGGTCCGCGAGGCCGCAGCCGCCGCTTTGGACGCAAGACTCCCGGAAGCCGCTCTTGAATGGCTCGAGCAGGGACGCTCGGTCGTTTGGGGGGAGCTCTTCCAACTCCGCAGCTCTCACGAAGAGTTGTTCTCCGCCCACCCCAATTATGCCAGTCGACTTCGTGTACTCTCTGCCCAATTGGACCAGGCTAGTGCCGCTCACGAACACTCGTTGTCCTCTCTCTCTGAGCAGAATCAAAGTGGAGCACATAACACTCCAGAGTCCCTGCGACAGGTTGCAGACAAGCACCGTGCACTCGCGATCGAACGAGACAAGCTACTGCAAGAGATCCGGCGGTTGCCAGGCTTCGAGCAATTCCTTCGCCGCAGACCGTTCACGCAGCTCCGTGCTGCAGCGCACTCCGGACCGGTGGTCATCCTTAACGCTACGGAGTCCCGCTGTGATGCACTCATCGTTGTCCCCAATCTCAACCATGTCATTCACGTCCCACTCCGAACGCTCACTCTCGATCAGTCCCTCTATCTTCAGGAAACCCTAAAGGGTTTCGTTCGGGATGGAAAGGTTCGGGAACCGGGTGCACCAATCGGCATCAGCTGGAAAACCATCTTATTCCCCTTGTGGAAAAGTGTTGTCAAACCGGTCCTGGATGCTTTGGCCATTCAGTTAGTATGTATTGTTGCTCGAGTCCATGAGTTATCTATTCACGTGGCTTTGAATAGATACCTGTCGACCCATCACGCATTTTTTGGTGTCCGACTGGCCCCCTTGCATTTCTTCCTATCTATGCCGCTGGCTCCTATGACGAACAGGAACCTGGACACAAAATATTCGATTTCGTCGTCTCGTCATACGTCCCTACTCTAAGCACTCTTCTGGGGCCTTCTGATCACAATGCAGACCTTCCTACCAGCCCTCTCCGTCTCCTCCTTGTCCCCCAACCACCCTCGGATGGCCAACCAGAACTTTTGTGTGTCCCCGACGAACTGAAACGCATCAAAGTTGTCGTTAGCAAATCGCCTCTGGCATGCACTATGTTGGAGCCTTCTGGTGGAACGGTCGAAGAAGTACTCGATCTGATGAAGCAGACGGACTGGGTCCATTTCGCTTGCCATGGTGTCCAAGATGGCGTGGATAGCGGACTCTGCCTTGCCGACGGACGCCGATTGAAGGTGCGCGACATCGTCGCGTTGTCGCGTCCTCGCGGTGGGCTCGCGTTTCTCTCCGCTTGCCAGACTGCAAAGGGAGAGCAGCATCTTTCGGATGAGGCGATCCATGTTGCAGCAGGAATGTTGTTCGCGGGTTACGGGGGCGTCGTTGGTACGATGTGGTCGATCAGCGACGTGGTTGCGCCTGATGTGGCGAAGAAGGTGTACGAGGAACTACTTGGGAAGGGCCCGAGAGCGGATTATCAAGAGGCTGCACGGGCGCTGCACAAGGCAACAATGGATCTACGGAAACGAGGCAAGTCGTTCGACGAGTGGATTTCGTTCATCCATGTAGGTCTTTGACAATTTTAGCTAGTATAGTATCTTTTTCTGTCGCGGCGTTGTGTAACTACTATTATTTCAACGACGAGTTTTCGATCGCGTTTGTGCATGACACGTTCTGGGATGCCACTTTGCTCTGCGATCCTAGTGACGTTGCCTTATACAATTGTGAGAACGGGTTAGCAGGAGGCGGATCCTCACCCTTGCCATCGCTTCTGGGCAGACAACGTCAAAATGGCAGGCGAGGGCCCAGGAAGGGAATCATTCAATAACGCATGGGAGATGGCAGTACATACGTACCAGTATTTAAACATGCATCCCGGGGTCGTGCGAGGGAATCGGAACAAGTATGCGGAGGGTGGTTGAATTCCGGTCTGGTCACTAGATTACTCCCCAGTGGCATCTCCCGACGAGAAAAACCAGCGCTGCTCCGCCTCAGCCAAGGATGGAAGCTTGTTACCCAAACACTCTCGCGGAAGATATTGATGTCTCCGTCGTACCTGGCTTGGTAGCTACCTATTGCCTCGTGCCCAATGCGTTTGGTTCGGTCACGCGTTTGCACCACGTCGCGGTGGGGACTACTGCAAGACGACGAAGATGGAACTCGGTCAGTACTACTGTGTGCGATGGAGGAGGGGATTCGCACGACAGGGTGTAAATGGTCCTAGACACATGGTAGGCACGCAGAAGCGATCCTGGTCGGGGAACCAGTGAGTGTGCGAATCTGGCACGGACGGACCGATGGATGCGAACAGGAGGGCGGGTTGTGTGACGAGACGGCGCGGGCCAGTAGGATTTAGACTGCCACGGATAGAGCGGCACCTTGTTTAACAGCTTGTCTTAGCTGTCCTCCTTGACTGGAGGGTCGATGCCCTGCATTAATTCGTTGAAGATGTGAGCCGTCCCAACATCTGAAAGGTGTACAACCAAAAGAAGTTCATGTATATGATCAACTACATAAGCTGAAGTGGTCGCGCACTACAGAAACGCATTCATAAAATAGATATCACGCCGTAATAGAAAAAAGATGTTACACACGCTCGCCCGATACTATTCAAAAACCAATATGGATGAACGGAATCCACTCTTCGAACCGCACCTCCTGATTCCGCAGACGCCCAATCGTCTCGTGTAGTGCCCGCGCTGCCTCCCGATAATCTGGCTGCCTCCCCTTCTCGAAAAGTTCCGTGTATACGTCCCTCGCCACTCGAGGTGCCAGGTTATCGCTGATCGACCACATCGTACCAATTACACCCCCGTAGCCTGCGAACAACATTCCCGCAGCGATATGGATCGCCTCGTCGGACAGTTTCTTCTCCCCCGTCGCAGTCTGACATGCAGACAAGAAGGCGAGCCCACCACGGGGACGCGATACCGCGACGATGTCACGTAGCTTCAACCGGCGTCGACCGGCGAGACATAGCCCACTGTCCACACCATCCTGCGCTCCGTGGCAAGCGAAATGGACCCAGTCCGACTCCTTCATCAGCTGGAGTACTTCCTCGACAGTGCCGACGGACGACTCGACGACAATAGTTCGTGCCGATGGAAATTTCTCGATCACGTCTTTAATGTATTTCAATTCAGTGACCACACCTGAAAGTGGTGCTCGACCATCGGAGTCTGGCTGAGGGACAAGGAGGAGGCGGAGGTTGCCGCGAGGTATTGCTGCGGCACTGGGTGGTGGTATAAGAGTGGCAAGACTCGGGACGTATGACGAAACGACGAAATCGTATACTTTGTGCCCATGTTCTGAATATTGTTCGTTGTAAAAGCCAGCTGCATGGATGGGAAGAAATGCGAGAGGACCTGTCGGACACCAAAATATCCGTGATAACGCCTCGGGTGTCTATTCGGAGGACATGGATGGACTAGTTATGAATTCAAGATAAACACATACCACCGAGAATGCGAGAGCATCGAGGACCGGCTTGACAATGCATTTCCACAACGGTGATAAGACGTGGTCCCATGTGATGCCCTCTCGTCGTCCTAGCTTGCCGGCCCTTGTGTCGCGAACGAAACCTTTCAAGATAATTTGAAGGTTGGCACATCTCTCGGAAGTGAAGTTCGAAAGAGGGACATGAATGACATGGTCGAGACCGGCAACAACAATGAGCGCGTCACAACGGGTCTCTGCAGCATTCAGGACGACCACTGGCCCAGAGTGGGCCGCAGCGCGGAGCTGTGAGAATGGTTTGTGGAGGAGGAATCGCTGGAAGCCAGGTAACCGCCGGATCTCCTCCAGTAGCTTATCTCGCTCGATTGCAAGCGCGCGGTGTTTGTCTGCCACTCGTCGCAGGGACTCCGCCGTATGATGTGTTCCACTCGGGCTCTGATGGGAAAGAGAGGACAACGATTGTTCATGAGCAGCACTAGCCTGGTCCAGCTGGGTAGAGAGTGCATGGAATCGACTGGCATAATCGGAATGGGCAGAAGACAGCTCATCGTAAGAGCCACGGAGCTGGAAGAGATCTCCCCAGACGATGGAGCGCCCTTGCTCGAGCCACTCAAGAGCAGTTTCCGGGAATCCGGCCTCTAAAGCTGCGGCTGCGGCCTCCCGTACCAAACCGGCACTTCGTGTGAGTTCATCGTAGCGATGGGAAAGAGAGAGGCCAATCCATGCGAGCTGTGGAAGGAGTTTCACTACGACGGAATATGCATGGAAGAGCGAAGGATGACGAATAAATCGAGCGGAATGAATCCAAGCCTGTGCAGCGGAAAATCGAATACTGGGAGGGCCGATGGGGGTTGAAGCAACATAGGAATAAAGGGAAATTGCACGTTCGATGTCACTGATCTCTCCCAGGCGGCGGAAGCGAGTAGCGAAGGACTTGGCAAGACTGTTCATACTGGAGGGTCTCTCAGGGTGATCATGAGGAGTGAGGTGAACAGCCTCTCTCTTCATTGAAATTGCGTCCTCGAGATCACTGAGCTGTCCGAGGCACGAGAAACGGCTTTCCAAGGTGCTCCCGAGGTTGTGAAGACGGCTGGGCTTATCAGGGTGGCCATCAGGGGAGAGGTGAACAGCTTCCCTCTGAGTCGAAATTGCCTCCTCGAGATCACCGAGCTGTCCTAGGCGCCAAAAACGGCTTTCTAAAGAATTCCCGAGGTTGTTAAGACACGTTGGCTTATCAGGGTGGTCATTAGGGGAGAGGTGAGCAGCTTCCCTTAGAGTCGAAATTGCGTTCTCGAGATCGCTGAACTGTCCGAGGCGTTCGAAACGGGTTTCGAAGGAGATCCCAAGGTTGTTAAGATACGTTGGCTTTTCAGGATGGCCATCAGGGGAGAGGTGAACAGCTTTCCTCTGAGTCGAAATTGCCTCCTCGAGATCACTGAGCTGTCCGAGGCGCGAGAAACGAGTTTGCAAGAAGTGCCCGAGGTTGTTGAGATACTTTAGCTTATCAGGGTGGCCATCAGGGGAGAGGTGAATAGCTTCCCTCAGAGTCGAAATTGCACCCTCGAGATCACTGAGCTGTCCGAGGCGCAAGAAACGGCTTCCCAAGGACCTCCCGAGGTTGCTAAGACAACCCGGCTTATGAGGGTGGCCATCAGGTGAGAGGTGAACAGCTTCCCTCTGAGTTGAAATTGCGTCCTCAAGATCACCGAGCTGTCCGAAGCGCGAGAAACGGGTTTGCAAGGTGTCCCCGAGGTTGTTAAGATATATTGGCTTATAAGAGTAGCCATCAGGGGAGAGGTGAACAGCTTCCCTCAGAGTCGAAATTGCATCCTCGAGATCACTGAGCTGTCCCAGGCGCAAGAAACGGCTTCCTAAGGAAGTCCCGAGGTTGTTTAGATACCCGGGCTTCTCAGGGTGGCCATCAGGGGAGAGGTGAACAGCTTCCCTCTGAATCGAAATTGCATGCTCGAGATCACTGAAGTGTCCGAGGCGCGAGAAACGGCTTTCCAAGGAGTTACCGAGGTTGTTAAGATACCTGGATTTATGAGGGTGGCCATCAGGGGAGATGTGAACAGCTTCCCTCTGAATCGAAATTGCGTCCTCGAGATCACTAAGCTGTCCGAGGCGCGAGAAACGGATTTTCAAGGAGTTTCCGAGGTTGTTAAGACACCCGGACTTATGAGGGTGGTCATCAGGGGAGAGGTGAATAGCTTCCCTCTGAGTCGAGATTGCGTCCTCAAGATCACTGAGCTGTCCGAGGCACGAGAAACGGGTTTGCAAGGAGCTCCCGAGGTTGTTAAGATACCCGGGCTTATGAGGGTGGTCATCAGGGGAGAGATGAACAGCTCCCCTCTTCGCCGAAATTGCGCTCTCGAGATCGCTGAGCTGTCCTAGGCGTGAGAAACGGATTTCCAAGGAGTTCCCGAGGTTGTTAAGATGCCCGTGCTTATGAGGGTGGCCATCAGGTGAGAGGTGAACAGCTTCCCTCTGAGTCGAAATTGCGTCCTCGATATCACTGAGTTGTCCGAGGCGTGAGAAACGGTCTTGCAAGAAGCTCCCGAGGTTGTTGAGATAATCGGGCTTATCAGGGTGGCCATCAGGGGAGAGATCCACAGCTTCCCTCAGAGCCGAAATCGCGTCCTCGAGATCACTGAGCTGTCCCAGGCGCAAGAAACGGCTTCCCAAGGAGTTCCCGAGGTTGTTAAGATACCCGGGCTTATCAGGGTGGCCATCAGGGGAGAGGTGAACAGCTTCCCTCTGAGTCGAAATTGCGTCTTCGAGATCATCGAGTTGTCCGAGGCGCGAGAATCGATATGACAACGCAACACCTAGATTCCCTAGCGACACACAGTGTCTGCTATCCCAAGTTGACATAGACTTCACCAGTCCCTCCAAGATCGTGATTGCTCGTTCTAGGGCTGCTAGATCTCCAAACCGTTCGAACCGCTTCAACATCCAGACACTAAGCCTCCACGGGTCTTCATCTGCCACATTTGGTGTCGAATCCTGCTCTGTTGAAGATGCGCCATCCAATTCCACACGGCCTCCACTGTGTCCAGTACACAGTCCGAGCATCGCAGTCGCAGCCCGCTTTTCATAACTTTCTACGCCGGAGAGCCCTATCGCTTCATGAAGCCATCCCTCGACGTTTTCACCACTGACTCCATCGACGTGGCCCCTCCACTGGGTCCGTGCAAGATGTGCTGACGATAGCTGAATCAATGTGAGGGGCCGGTCAGGGTGGCCAAAAGGACGGGCAGCTAGCGCATCCCGATACAACCAAAGAGTAGCCTCCAGGAGCGTTTGAGTGCCCTCTACCTGGGAGAGGATCAATTTTGCCATTCCCAGGTTCGACTTGGCAGCTGCTCGACAAGGATGGTCCCATGGACAGAGGTCAAGCGCACGCTCGAATTGTTGAACAGAATGCTCCAGATCCTGTTTTTCTCCATGCTTCCGGTAGCGTGTGAGGGCGTTATGTCCTTGGTTCGTCACGTCTTCTAGTTGTCCTTGGGGTTGTGGGACAGACTATCGTCATATGTCAGTTGGCGAGGATCGTGTAGACATAAGTTTGCTACTCACCCAGTGCGGGCCAACGACCCTCGATCCCGATGGCTCACATTTCTCATGTTTCCGCCGTTTGACAATCACCTGAATAGATGAACATGGACATACAACGCCTTCATTATTTGGAAGGAACGTAAACGCTGTCGTGGCGTCAGTACTTGGACCGTCGTGTAAAGCATGATCCCACTCACGAGTGTCTTCTTCACTACGGTCTAGTAGTTGCCCCACTGTTGTCGTCAACCTTCGTAGATGCTCCCCAGCTCCCAACATCGGTTCAAACTCGAATGATGCCCTGACTTCGAGACGAATAACAGCAGACGAGTCCGATGATCTGCAGATTCCGTCAGAACTGATGCAAACTAGAGAAAATCGATCCCACATTGGTATCGGGCCACTCCATTCGACGACGTCGTAATTCACTGACGAGGGCTTGTTTTCAGTTCTCCATTCGAGACCATTATGATGTAGCACGATGTAAAACCCGGCGGGGAGCCGTCTGAGGCCAAGGGCGACATCAGTGGCTCGAAGCGCTGCCTTGTCGTTAGTAATAATCGAGGGCTGCCTGGAGAAACGAGCACACCTGTAATAACAATTTCTTCGTTCTCCTCTGTAGAGCCCGAGGCCATGTGCTGTAGTTTCTCTCCAGGGATTTCGTCCGCGTCTTGCTCCTGCCCCGCACATCCAGAGAAAGGGTCCGAAATAGCAGGTACTTGTCCAGCGTGCTGCACGATGTCGATGTCCGTTTCTTCGTACTCGTCCGTAGGGCCAGAGGGAAGTGGCACGTGTGGTAGTTGATCGCAAGCCCCAGTGGGTTCCTCCTTGCCTTGCTCTTGCGCCGCATAATCTGGAGAAGGATCAGAAATTGAGAGAGGTCGAGGATCAAGCCCCAGTGTACCTATTTCTTTGTTCTCGTGCGTGGATACTAGTGGAACGGGAACGTGATGTAGTTGGTCACCCACTGCAGCGGTCCCATCGGCTTTCTCTTGGCCCGCACACCCCGGAGGGGACGTGGCAGAAACAATGGAACTTTGCGGGTCATGCTACAGGAAGTGTCAGTCGATGGACTGGAGGCAAGGTAAGAAAACTCACGGTTGGCGTATTACTCGATGTCGGCAAGGTTGGTTGTGGTCGTGGCTTTCTTAGGACGCTCAAACAGCTACCCATCGTCAATTAGAGTCGTTAGGTTGCAGCGAGGGACCTGCCGGTAACGCTTTTAAGCCTATGGCACACAGCAAACGGACCCGTCTGGCTGTGGCCTCCAGGGCACCGTCGCAGACTTGTATCTAGACCCTTTCATTTTGTCTGTACACGCAGTGGTAGAATGGAAGTGGACGCGCACAGGAGGACTTTCTGATGCCAGTCACGTGGCTCCTTGAATGCTGTAGCTATCGGCTTAGTTGGTTACTCGCACAAGCGTATCTGCCAGATTGTCAGCTACTCCCTGCTGATCTCACAGCTACGAGGAGCGTCGCTCATCCAGGGGCACGTACTGTTTGCTTTCACGTAGGTGCGGATTTATCGACCATGACGCACTGCCTCGCACACCTATTCTTCGTCGAAACCACCCTGCGGACCATCAACATGCAGGCGATGTCAGACTCTTCTCATCACGCTCGTCTCCGTTTCATTCCTCGTGCTCTCCACTTCCAAATCACACCCTCAAGATCTGCTGATCTTTGGAACGTTCTACAAGCATCTTGACCACGATGTGAGATGGAAAAGAGGAAGGCAACGAGTTCATCTCATGGAAAGTGTCGCCAAACCAGTCATTCCTGGCTTTGCGCACACCCAACCGACAGTCGCCTTGTTATATCTCCGATGCAGCACCTACCGGCGACGGTCTCTGCTTACTTGGTGTCTTTCAGCCAACCTCTGACGGCCCAAATCCACTTCCTGGTGCTACCATCGAGTTCGGATGCCTCAGGGAGGTAATCAGGCTTCAGCACAAACTATCCCTCTATAGGTACGGTCGAGGAAGCGCTTGTCTTCATAAAGCAGACTTGGTCCATTTCGCCCGTCACGGAATTCAAGATGGTTTGGATAGCGGACCGTCTCGCAAATGGACGGCGTCGATGTTTCCTTGCTTTGCTTTTCTCCGCGTCTCAGTGTGTCCAACGGCTTGGGCTAGCGAGAAAACTCGGATATTATGTAGCCTAACTATGACTCGGTCTCGACGAATACTACCACTGACTCTCGCTCCTGTCTGTTGTCATGTAATACTCACGTCCGTTGCAAGTTGAACGTTGAGATTCAACGCGTCCTCCGGATGCCATCGTTCGTGGCCCACTCGCTCAAACCCCATACCACCGCAAGCCACTGCCTCGCGAACACTGCGCCTATTCATCGAAGCCACCCATCTGGATCCTTCCCATGATGCCCGTCTCCTCCCACACACAGATGTAAGGAGGGAAAGCTGCGCCACAGGAAGGCTGTCGCCAAACCAGTCCAGCAACGGTGTTTCATTTACGGTATGTGTCATTACTTACAGCGAATCCGTTCATCCATGTTCCCGAACAGATGCGGGTGCTGTCGACTTCGCGCCCGAAAAAAGATCACGATCGGTTGATTCAGGTCTGTTGGTTCATCCTTTTCGTTCCAGTCACGTTCCTTGCGGTCAGAATCCCGTTACTTGCTGAGGCAGCAGGGAACGTGAGTAGTGTCCAACCCAGGAGGAAGACTTGTCTCTGATGTTCGAATCCACAGCTTACGCTTGCCATTCAACCCCCTGTTTGACCTATTGACCAGATACGCACCAACCCTCTCTCACTTGATGGCCATTCATCCAAGGTGAGCGTCCTCGCTCGTCCGTCCTAAACTCGCATCCCATACGAGGCCTCGATAGACGTGCGTGTGTACTCGACATTTCTCCACGGCTCTGCCTATTCTCGCTCACCCAATTACGACGATAGAGGCATCAATCTCAGACTTGAATTACGACAACAATCTGGTGTATCATTACACAGGGAGTATGGTGTATGCTGCTGGGCTGAGGCGCTGGAGTTTTTCGAAATATGTGCGTGTGGTCCTGGCACACACAGGCTGCAGCAGCTATTCAAATGGAGGCGCTCAAGAAGTTGGCTCTCGTGCAGCTGATTCATGAGGGCAGGGTAGGCCCCATCATGTGTGCCCGTACGCGTTCTCACCGATGTCTTTCAATAGACGACGCCACCGCCCATGACGTACATTCACTCAGTTTTGCTGCGGCTTCTCAAGAACATGCACTCATGAATGCATATCCGAATCGTAGAAGTGAACCACGCTCTATCGTGTGGTATTTGCCACCGTTCGCATATATACGCTGGTGAAGTTAGATAATGACCTGGCTGGAAACAGGAAAAGGCCCCCAGATTGGCGCAAGAACATGCCGCGATGGTCGATCAAGAAACTAACGTCACACTCCACTTGTCTGACATTGCCAGTGCTGTCGGGATGGAGAGCGCAGACGACGTGCACGCCTTGATTCTTGATATGGTGAGAAAACAGCCACGTCTGTGTCGTTGATAGCCTTGCTCACGAGCACAGATCACGTCCTCGGAGATTGCTCAACTTTCGCCGTCTCGTCGTCTTATGCAACCACGAGGTTTTCTTCCTTTTCCGGGCAGCTTCGCCAACCCTTCGATGCTAGACAAGATTGTATGCATCCTCGGTATGGGAACTGCCCATTTCGCCATCTCGCTCCGGTGACTCCTCGTCTCGCCAAGAAAGCTCAGTGACCCTCCCAGGGCACCGTTGCCCATGACGCACCCATCATGCCCGGCGTGCAGTTATCCTAAGGCTGAGGTCGGGGTGGTCGAAGCGTGCATGATTACATCGTTTTTACAAGGCTATGAGAAACGAGACGACATAATGTTAGATTCGGGTGAATGTATTACAGGTTCTAGGTATCAGTACCGCTTTGCGCACACCCTACTCACCCCTTTTTTTTCTCTTCTATAAGCATAATATTCGTTTTTTTTTTCGCATACACATTCAACATAAACGAATCGATAGACAATGCTGAATCTTTGAGCCAGTGTTCATCCCAAAAGGTGTTCCAAGTCAGCAGATAGATTACATACCGACTGCAACAAGGCGAAGTAGTCGTGCACCACCTTCGGGTGGATACTAACGTTACAGAGCGATCGTATTGCGAGTCAGAATGCGTCCATGAAGTTTAGATACCGTGACAACAAAGAGTACGATACTAGCCGTGCACACCCAGATATCAAAGACCTGCATGGGTAAACGGAACCCCGTGGAACGGCACCTCTTGGTTCTGCGCACCTCCTGTAGTGTCCGCATCGCCTCCCGACAATCTGACGGTCTACCTCTCCCAAGCAGTTGTGTGTACACATCCCTCGCAACACGGAGGCGCCAACTTATCGCAGATTGTCCACACATTGGCACCCCAAACAACATTCCACTGCCGTACGGATGACTTCATTGGACAGATTTGTCTCCCTCGTACTGTAGCCTTCTGTACATATGGAGGCAACTAGCCGGAGGTGCATGACACGTTCCCACAGAATCCGAGTTAGCAACCACTCGCACCCACCCATCCACGCCAATACGTTCGCGTGCGCCCACCCGCGCCCACCCGATCGCACTCATCTGCTCGTGCGCACCCGCTCGTGCGCATCTACTCCCGCGATTCCCGCGGTATCTGGTAATGATGAGGATGGGGAATGGGATGGCGCTTCTAGTTAGCATCAGACAATGGTGGCACTACGTAGTTCCCTGTAGTAGCCAATGGCCAACAAATGTGTTGCTACAACATACTACACAGGCTACCGTGGGTCCTTCGCGAGCAATGTGTGACTATGTAGTTCTGTGAAGGCGATCTACCACGTGCGACTGTAGTGTACATGGAAACAAGGCACATCTACGTTACACTATGTTAGAGGGGGATATCAACACCAGTAATATGTATACTACATAGGCTTCTGTAGGTTTCTTGATTTTTCCTGATGCCGCGTACTCGGCGAAACCTCAGACCACACCCTTGAACCTGCATAGAATAAGTAACCCACGACGAGAATGTGGCTAAGCAGTGAGCCCACTTATTGTCTACACAGATGGCAGTTGCCTGTGAAATGGCAAGCTTGACGCCGCATGTTCGAGCGGCGTCTGGTTCAACGATGATGACCCTAGAAACAGAGCCATCAAGGTCCCTGGACCACACCAATCGAACCAAATCGGAGAAATAGCGGCCATAATCGTGGCCCTCCAACACATCGACCCTACAATCCCCACCACTGTTAGGAATACTTTTCCGTGAATACCTTACTCCGTATCCCGATGTTAGGAATGCTTCTTTCCGTTTCTTTCCGCTTCCCAAGTTCCGACGTTTGGCACTCTATCCTATAGTATATAAGAACCCGACTCGCCATGTATGTTTCCCTAGTTTTGGGATAGCTACTCGTTCGCCAGAATAGTGATTCGCTTTGAGTCGCCTCCGCGCGTTGCCTAACAACCACCATCGCCACCGACTCCAGATAGTAGTCGACGGCCTCACAAAACACCTTGGTGTATGGGAAGACCACGGATGGACCGGCGTCTGCAACGCTACATGGTTCCAAGCCGCCGCGTACCAACTAAGACGATGAGCAGCACCCACAAATTTCAAATGGATTAAAGGACACGCACGAACTCGGAGTAACGAACGAGCCGATGCGCTCGCAAACCAAGGAGCACGGAAAGACCAACCGGATACTGTTGACTGCAACGTACCAGCACACTTCTGCCTCCCAGGTATCAGGCTAACTGCCCTAACCCAACAGATTGCCTATCAGGCCATCCGGGAGCTTAGAACACCTCATACACACGGAACACGCTCATACACCTTGATATCACTCAATATACATACACGAGATCACACACTACCGAGACACCACAGAGTCGCTCACACATATCCTGACCGAATGTAACGCAGTTGAAAATACAACCGTGTGGGAACTCACAAAGCAGGCCTGGCTAGACACCGACGCAGAATGGACAACACCCACCCTCGGCCACGTCCTAGGATGCGGCAGCCTCACCCCCACCACTGACGAGAGGGGTACTGCCTCCCCGAGGATCCCGACACAGAGAGGTGTTACCCGCTTCAAACGTATCCTGCTATCCGAATCAGGTTACCTAATCTGGATACTACCCTGCGACAGTGTGACAGGAAACCACACCTCTACCCGCGCAACAATTACAACGAATTGGAAAAATGCCATCACCACTAGACTAGACATCGACCGCAGACTAGCAAGATCGAACCAAAAGAACCACTCGAAAACGAAAGTCCTTCACACCGTCCCCACTTATCACCGACCCTAACTCCCTACCACTAGACTGGACCACAAACCTTGAAGTTTTAGTGCGTATCAAGCTACCCAGGCCCCCTGCCTTAACCGGGGTCATCTAGTAGTGTATGGAGCCCCACACCCCCTATGCAGATAGGGCGTGCATAAGAGCATTTTCCCTCGGACGATCGCCTTAGTGTGTTATGTAGGCTAGCTCTGTCAGTTGCTACATGACAAATACGCTTGTCCAAAAAAATGAAAAAAATGAAACCAGATGAAATGGAGACGACTGTCAAATGATGTAACATTAGATTTGAGGGAACGCATTACAGGTCGTAGGCATCACTACCACTTTGTATGTACCTTACGCATCCCTCTTCTCTTCTGCAAGCATAACGTTTCTTTCGTGTACATGCTCACAGACAGCCCAATAGACGTTGTGCTCATGGTCGAATTTCTGTTGGCCACCACCTCGCAACCAAAAGCAACTTATGTATATACCGACTGCGTGAGGTGAAGTGGTCGTGCACTACCCTTGGATGGACCAACTTTACAGAGTAATCATCATGATCAGAACTCGTTCATGAAATAGATATCACATCGCGATAGAAAAAAGATACTACATGCACCCGCCCAACATAGTATTCAAAGACCTATGATGAACGGAGTCCACCCGTGGAACAGCACCTCTTGACTTCGCAGACGCCCAATCGTCTTCTATAGTGCCCGTGCCGCCTCTCGACAATCTGGCTGCCTGCCCTTCCCCAGAAGTTCCGTGTACACATCCCTCGCCACTCGAGGCGCCAGATCATCGTTGACCGACCACATCGTATCAATCACGCCCAGATAGCCTCCAAACAACGTTCCTGCGGCGATATGGATCGCCTCATCAGACAGATTTTTCTCCCCTGCCGCAGTCTGGCACGCAGACAAGAGGGCGAGCCTACCACGGGGACGCGACACCGTGACCACATCACGTAGCTTCAATCGGCGTCGATCGTCTAGGCATAGTCCACTCTTCACACCATCCTGCGCTCCGTGCCAAGCGGAATGGACCCAGTCCGACCGCTTCATCAGCTGGAATACCTCCTCGACAGTGCCGACGGACGACTCGATGACAATAGCTGGTGCCAGCTGATGCCGTTGGAAATTCCTCGATCACATCCTTAATGTATTTCAACTCGGTGATCACACTTGAAAGTAGTGCTTGGCCATCCGACTCTGGCCGAGGGACAAGGGGGAGGTGAAGGTCGTCATGAGGTATTGCCCCAGCACTGGGTGATGGTATAAGAGTGGCAAGACTCAAAACGTATGACGAAACAACGAAATCGAATACTTTGCGCCTTGTATAGTGAGTACATTGGTGGACGAGCTGTAAATTCAAGTATAAACACATACCGCCGAGAATGCGAGAGCATCGAAGACCGGCTTGACAATGCATTTCCGCAATGGGGATAAGATGTGGTCCCAGCTAATGCCCTCCATTCTTCGTAACTGCTGCCCTCGTGCTCGTGGTGTTGAAAGAACGTGGGCGAATGTATTACATGCAGCCGCAGCATGGGTGATGAACTTTTTCGAGGCAGTCTTGACTCAGACATACGAGATTGTACACCTTGTAAAGTAAGAAGCTGGTCACCGACGGCGAGTCTTTCCTCACTCACTGTCTCGGGTTGAGATGGTTCCCCATCACACATCTCAACTTGTAACGGACCAGGCAAGACTCTGAGCGAGTGGCCCCCAGCGTGTGGTCTGTGAGGGAGGGTGCTCGGGCTGTCCACCCGCTTGCTCGTCCGTCAGGCATCCTTCTCCAAGGATCAGGGCCGAGCCACACGAGGTGTGCATTACGAGCAGAGGCGGGTAAGGGAGAATGGTGGGTAGCGGTTTCGAGCTTGCGAAAACTCTCGTCAGGGAGCTGCCGCTACCCCGACCGTCTACCCATCCAAGGCCGTTTAAGGAATCATCGATCAGCTACCTGTCTCAGCCGCTATCAGAGGAGTGGGCCTATGCGGAAGGGCAAGACGCTAAGGCCGGCCCAAGGCGCGATCTCCGGCCCGGGTGTGTCGGCGTACGCCTGATAAAGTATCACCCAGGCCAGAAGGGGCCTTCGGGACTTGTTTCGCTGCCATGCGAGCATTCGCACGAGGCGACTTCCTGTGTCGGCCTTGCGCCACACCGCCCATTTGGGCTTAAAAGCGCTACCAGTAGGTCCCTCGCTGCACATTTCACCTCATCTTCCCTCTCAGCTGACTGACGATGAGCACACTAAGAGAACCACGACTACAATCAACATCGTCGACTTCTAGTACGCCAGCCGTGGGTTTCCACACCTTGCTTCCAGCTCACCGACTGATATTTCTTGTAGCATGACCCGCAATTTGAAGGTCCCATTGTTTCTGCTACGTCCCCTGGGTGTGCGGGCCACGGGACCGCTGCAGTGGGTGACCAACTACATCACGTTCCCGCTCCACTAGTATCTACGGACGAAAACGAAGAAATACGGATCCTGGAGCTTGATCCTCGACCACTCGCAATTCCTGACCCCTCTCCAGATCGTGTGGTGCAAAAGCAAGGCAAGGAGGAACCTATTGGAGCCTACGGTCAACTACAACCCGCGTCCCTTCCCTCTGGCCCCACGGACGAGTACGAAGAAACGGGCATCGACATCGTGCAGCACACTGAACAGGTACCTGCCATTTCGAACCCTTCGCCTGCATGTGCAGGGCATGAGCAGGACTCGGAGGAAATCTATGAAGTGAGCGAAGGACCACAGCAAGTGCCCTCAGGCCCTACAGAGGAGAACGAAGAAATTGTTATTACAGGTGTGCTCATCTCTCTAGGCAGCCCTCGATCATTGCTAACGACAAGGAAGCGATCCGAGCAACTGATGTCGCCCTTGGCCTCAGACGACTCCCCGCCGGATTTTACATCGTGCTACATCATAATGGCCTCGAATGGAGAACTGAAAACAAGCCCTCGTCAGTGAATTACGATGTCGTCGAGTGGAATGGCCCGATACCAATGTGGGATCGATGTTTTCTGATTGGTGTCAGTCCTAACGGAATCTGCAGATCATCGGACTTGTCTGCCGTTGTTTGTCTCGATATCAAGGCATCGTTCGAATTTGAACCAACGTTGGGAGCTGGGGAGCACCTGCGAAGGTTGAGAACAACGGTGGGGCAACCACTAGACCGTGACGCTCGTGAGTGGGATCATGCTTTACACGACAGTCCAAGTACTGACACTACGACAGCATTTACATTCCTTCCAAATAATGAAGACGTCGTATGTCCATGTTCATCTATTCAGGTGACTGTCAAACGGCAGAAACTTGAGAACTGTAAGCCGTCAAGCTCGAGAGTCATTGGCCCGCATTGGGTGAGTAGCAAACTTGTGTCAACACGATCCTCGCCAATTAACATGACCCTAGTCTGCCCCACAACCCCGAGAACAGCTAGAAGGCGTGACCAACCAAGGACACAGCGCTCTCACGCGCTACCGGAAGCACGCAGACAAACAGGATCTAGAATATTCCGTTCAACAATTTGAGCGTGCGGTTGACCTCTGTCCATGGGACCATCCTTGTCGAGCAGCTGCCAAGTCGAACCTGGGAATGGCAAAATTGGTCCTCTCCCAGGTAGACGGCACGAATTCGCTGCCGGAGACTGCCCTTTGGTTGCCTCGGGATGCACTGGCTGCCCGTCCTTTCAGTCATCCTGACCGGCCCCTCACATTGATTCTGTTGGCTTCAATGCATCTTGCACGGATCCAGCGGAGGAGGGACCACGTCGATGTAGCCAGTTATGAAAACATTGTAGGATGGCTTCATGAAGCGATAGGACTCTCCGCCACCGAAAGTTATGAAAAGCGAGCTGCAACTGCTATGCTCGAACTATGTACTGAACACAGGGGAGGCCGTGTGGAATTGGACAGCGCATCTTCAACGGAGCAGGACTCGACTCCAAACTTAGCAGACGAAGACCCATGGAAGCTTAGTGTCTGGCTGTTAGAGCGGTTCGAACGGTTTGGAGATCTAGCAGCCCTAGAACGAGCAATCACGATCTTGGAGGGACTGGTGAAGTCTATGTCAACTTGGGATAGCAGACACTGTGTGGCGCTAGGGAATCTAGGTGTTGCGTTGTCATATCGATTCTCGCGCCTCGGACAACTCGATGATCTCGAAGACGCAATTTCGACTCAGAGGGAAGCTGTTCACCTCTCCCCTGATGGCCACCCTGATAAGCCCGCGTATCTTAACAACCTCGGGAACTCCCTGCAAACCCGTTTCTCGCACCTTGGACGGCTCAGTGATCTCGAGGACGCAATTTCGACGAAGAGGGAAGCTGTCCTCCTCTCCCCTGATGGCCACCCTGATAAGCCCAGTCGTCTTAACAACCTCGGGATCTCCTTGGGAGCTCGTTTCGAGCGCCTTGGGCAGCTCAGTAATCTCGAGGACGCAATTTCGATTCAGAGGGAAGCTATTCACCTCTCCCCTGACGGCCACCCTGATAAGCGCAGTCATCTTAACAACCTCGGGATCTCCTTGGCAACCCGTTTCTCGCACCTCGGACAGCTCAGTGATCTGGAGGATGCAATTTCGAGGATGAGGGAAGCTGTTCACCTCTCCCCCGATGGCCACCCTGATAAGCACGGGTACCTTAACAACCTCGGGAACTCCTTAGAAACCCGTTTCTCGCACCTCGGAGGGCTCAGTGATCTTGAGGACGCAATTTTGACTCAGAGGGAAGCCATTCACCTCTCCCCTGATGGCCACCCCGATAGGCCAGCGTATCTTAACAACCTCGGGAACTCCTTGCAAATCCGTTTCTCGCGCCTCGGACAGCTCAGTGATCTCGAGGATGCAATTTCGATGAAGCGGGAAGCTGTTCACCTCTCCCCTGATGGCCACGCTGATAAGCCCAGTCGTCTTAACAGCCTCGGGATCTCCTTGGAAGCTCGTTTCTCGCGCCTCGGACAGCTCAGTGATCTCGAGGATGCAATTTCGATGAAGCGGGAAGCTGTTCACCTCTCCCCTGATGGCCACGCTGATAAGCCCAGTCGTCTTAACAACCTCGGGATCTCCTTGGAAAGCCGTTTCTCGCGCCTCGGACAGCTCAGTGACCTCGAGGATGCAATTTCGAGGAAGAAGGAAGCTGTTCATCTCTCCCCTGATGGCCACCCTGAGAAGCCCGCGTATCTTAACAACCTTGGGATCTCCTTGCAAACCCGTTTCTCGCGCCTTGGACGGCTCGGTGACCTCGAGGATGCAATTTCGACTAAGAGAGAAGCTGTTCGCCTCTCCCCTGATGGCCACCCTGATAAGCCCGCGTATCTTAACAACCTCGGGAACTCTTTGGGAACGCGTTTCTCGCACCTCAGACAACTCAGTGACCTCGAGGACGCAATTTCAACTCAGTTGGAAGCTGTTCGCCTTTCCCCTGATGGCCACCCTCATAAGCCAATGTATCTTAACAACCTCGGGATCTCCTTGGAAACCCGTTTCGTGCGCATCGGGCAGCTCAGTGATCTTGAGGATGCAATTTCGAGGAAGAGAAAAGCCGTTCACCTCATTCCTCATGATCATCCTCGGAAACCCGTCATTACGAACGGTCTTGCCAAATCCTTTGCTACTCGCTTCCTCTGCCTCAGAGAGATCACCGACATCGAGTATGCAATTTCCTTGTTCTCCCATGTTGCCTCAATTCCCATCGGTCCCCCCAGTATTCGGTTTTCCGCTGCACAGGCTTGGATTCAATCCGCTCGACTCATTCGTCATCCCTCGCTCCTCCATGCATATTCTGTTGCAGTCACACTCCTTCCTCAGCTTGCATGGATTGGCCTTTCTCTTGAGCATCGCTACAATGAACTCACCCGAAGTGCGGGCGTGGTACGGGAGGCCGCAGCCGCAGCTCTGGAGGCTGGATTCCCGGAAACTGCTCTCGAGTGGCTCGAGCAAGGGCGCTCCATTGTTTGGGGGGATCTCTTCCACCTCCGCAGCTCTTATGACAAGTTGTCTTCTGCCCATCCTGATTATGCCCGCCGACTTCATGCACTCTCCACCCAGTTGGACCAGGCTAGTGCCGCTCACGAACAATCGTTGTCCTCTCTCTCTGAACAGAGTCCAAGCGGAACACGTCACACGGCAGAGTCCCTGCGACGAGCGGCAGACAAACACCGCACGCTTGCGATCGAACGAGATAATCTACTGCAGGAGATCCGTCGGTTGCCAGGCTTCAACCGATTTCTCCTCAAGAAACCATTCTCGCAGCTCCGTGCTGCAGCCCACTCCGGACCGGTGGTCATCCTTAATGCTGCAGAGACCCGCTGTGATGCCCTTATTGTTGTTCCGGGTCTTGACCATGTCGTTCATGTCCCTCTTCCCAATTTCACTTCCGAGAGATGTGCCAACCTTCAGATCATCTTGAAAGGTTTCGTTCGTGACACAAGGGCGGGCAAACTAAAACGACTGGAGGGCATTAGCTGGGATCACATCTTATCCCCGTTGTGGAAATGCATTGTCAAGCCGGTCCTCGATGCTCTCGCGTTCTCGGTGGTATGTGCTTATACTTGAATTCATAACTATTCCCTTCATGTGCTCCGAACAGGCACCCGAGGAGTTATCACGGATATTTTGGTGTCCGACAGGTCCTCTCGCATTTCTTCCCATCCATGCAGCTGGCTTCTACAACGAACGATATTCGGAACATGGGCACAAAGTACTTGATTTCGTCGTTTCGTCATACGTCCCGAGTCTTGCCACTCTTATACCACCACCCAGTGCTGCAGCAATACTTTGCGGCGACCTCCGCCTCCTTCTTGTCCCTCAGCCAGACTCGGATGGCCAAGCACCACTCTCAGGTGTGGTCACTGAATTGAAATACATTAAAGACGTGATCGAGAAATTTCCATCGGCACGAACTATTGTCGTCGAGTCGTCCGTCGGCACTGTCGAGGAAGTACTCCAGCTGATGAAGGAGTCGGACTGGGTCCATTTCGCTTGCCACGGAGCGCAGGATGGTGTGGACAGTGGGCTATGTCTCGCCGGTCGACGCCGGTTGAAGCTACGTGACATCGTCGCGGTATCGCGTCCCCGTGGTGGGCTCGCCTTCTTGTCTGCATGTCAGACTGCGACGGGGGAGAAGAAACTGTCCGACGAGGCGATCCATATCGCTGCAGGAATGTTGTTTGCAGGCTACGGGGGTGTAATTGGTACGATGTGGTCGATCAGCGATAACCTGGCACCTCGAGTGGCGAGGGACGTATACACGGAACTTTTCGAGAAGGGGAGGCAGCCAGATTATCGGGAGGCAGCGCGGGCACTACACGAGACGATTGGGCGTCTGCGGAATCAGGAGGTGCCGTTCTACGAGTGGATTCCATTCATTCATGTCGGTCTTTGAATACTGTATTTGGCAGTGTATAGCATATTTTACTATCATGATGATGCTCACTCTGTGAAGTTGGTCTCCATCCAACAGTAGTGTACAACCTAATGCAGCCAACGATGGCGGTAATTCTGCACATTCATTCTCTGCGGTTTTTCTTCTCTGCGCGCTCTGAAGAAATTCCCAGCACGTTTTTTTCCTCAGCGCGCTTTGAAAAAGACCGTCGTGCTGCTGTTGTCCTGTTCGCTCACACCGCAGACAATGATGATGTGACGATCATCTCACGTCACACCCCACCCAAACTATTCGTATCACCTACCCGCGTCAATCTATCCACCGTCCGCCCTGCCCGTTCGCGGCTACACACCCCACAAGACAAAGAGCTAAGTACTCCACTCGACCTGTTCGTGTTCACGCACTTGCCCAGCCCGCTCACCACGCCTACCCAAGCCCATTCACTGCACTCGTTCGCCCGCTCACCCACCCATTCACGCGCCCGCCCACCCATTCTCATGCCTGCCTGGCTCATTCACCGTGCCCACTCAAGCCCGTTCAACGCACCCGGCCCGTTTCTCGTCCAACCGTTCATGCACCCACCCACCCATTCACGCACTCGCCCATCCGTTCATGCGCGTAAATGTGCAGATTTACCGCCATAGTCGACATGTACCCATTGTCGATTAGACGGGTCGTTGAAGGTTGCGCTTTTAAGCCCACGATCGCTCGCACAGCGCACTGCAAATGGACAGGCAGTACAAGGTCGTGGATTTGCATCTATTTAGACACAGGAGGACCCTTTCATTTCACTCCCTCCAACGCAGTGGCTCCGATGATGCTGCGGAAAACGTTGGTTTGGTTGGTTACTCCTGCATACGTAAATGCTAGTGCTGCCAGCTACTCGCTGCTGATCTCACAGCTACGTGTCGACCTATGGGAGGAGCGTCGCTCTTTCACGGGCACGAGCTATCTGCCTTCACGTAGCTGCGGAATCCTCGACCCTGATACACTGCCTCGCAGGAGAACACGCCTATTCTTCATCGAAACCACCTATTTATTTCCTGTGGATCATCACATGCAGGCGATGTCAGACGCTTCTCATCATATTCGTCTCCGTTTCATTCCTCCCTGTCTCGCGCTCACCATGACAAACTTTTCCGCTTCTAAATCCCACCCTCAAGATCTGCTGATCTTTAAAGCGTTCCACAAGCATCTCGATCGCGACATGAGAGGGGAAAAGCTGTACCACAGGAAGGTAGCGAATTCATCTTATTCTCCTTCTAGAACGAGTTGCCAAACCAGTCATGGACGGCTTTGTATTCGCGGCATGTGTCGTTACGCACAGCGAAACCATTCATCCATGCCTCCGAACAGATGCCTGTAGGTAGAAAACTCGGTCATTGTGTAGCCTAAATACAACTTGATCTCGACGAATACTACCATTGCGAGCTCGATCGTATCGCGGATAACTCTCGCTCCTGTCTGTTTGTTGCGTAGT
>JBBPKV010000079.1:2077-33328 GCA_038089455.1 Tylopilus cf. leucomycelinus
TCGTCATCGATGAGACGTTGACTGTCAAGTCGGGACGGGCAGACACCCACCTGGGGCTGTGGCTGCTTGTTTTGGTAATGCTCTCCCATACCGGTGACCAATACAAACCCCGGAGGTAGGGATATTTAATGAATGCTCGGGTCGATTGCGAACTCAACTCGTCCTCGTCGTCAAGAAAGATGGCGCGCTCTCTCGCTTCGTTCCCCGAAGAGCTCATCGCGCGTATACTCGCGCTCGCCGTCGTTCCTCCCCGCGCACCCGATGTCTCCCCACACAGACATCGTGCCGCGCCTCTCCTCGTCTCCAGGCAGTTCCTCCGCATCGCATCCCCCCTCTTCTACCACACCCTTCACATTAACAGCCAGCGCCAGGCTGCCTCTGCACTTGTCACGCTCTCTCGCTACCCTTCCCTCGCCGATGCCGTCCGTCACCTCGTCTTCACTCGCATATGGCCCGCCTCCGCAGACGTGCTCGCCCTCTGCAATCGTGTGTACGACGTCGACATCACCCTCGACGCCGGCCCATCACGTCCAATCCCCGCCATGAACGACGTCGACGCAGAGGCATTTTGCCACGCCCTTGAGCAACGGCTCGGTATCACCCATCTGACAATACGCAAGGAGCCCTCGGTTTATCTCACCCACCCGCGTCCTACCTACGTCCTCCTCCGGCTCGCACAGGCTGTCCCCCACTGGCCCGACTTGGTACGTATCTTGCGCCGAGACCCCATCTCACTTAGCCTAACGACAGCCGCATGTCTTGAAGGAAACCGTCCATTTTGCCCTTCGCATCTCCGCTACACAAACGACCCTTCCCCTCGCACGGGCGCTCAGTGTCGCACCTCGTCTCCGCACTGTCCGCGCACAGCTACCCGCCGTGTGGAACAACCTTCTCCTCGTCATTTCGACGAACCCACGTCTCGAAAAAGTAATGCTCTACACAGAACTCAACTTGGTCCCGAGGCAGAGCAGACCGAATCAGACCACGGCCTCGGCGGGAATTAAAGGGGGATACACCTGCGACGACATCGAACATGCAATTTTGGGTACGGGCTTGTACATTATGGAGTCAAGGAAGCACACGAGGTTTTCGGATCTTATCAAGAGTGGAACGTAAGTGTTGCCATGCCTTTTCTATTTTCCGCGCTTCTTGCATAGCACTGTCTCTGACGACCCGTCTCAGTGCAATCATTCGTACAAGAGCGACGACGATCGCGACCCCATCCACCTCGTCCGCTGGTGGCACCCCACTCAGTGTCATCAGAGCCAAGGAGGTAGCTGCTGAGCTGATGGCCAACATGAATCATGGAGGCTTGGGTCTGCCAGTGGTCAAGCCATTCGCTGCCACCACCAGCCGACGCGCACACGCACAAATCGCCGTTACATGATTCTTTGCATACGAAGTAAAAGTAGACTGGACGATTGTTGGATGACTCCCGTACATTTTCATGGCCATGATACCCTAGTAGTAATCTAGATTGCACGTTCTTCCGTTGGACTGAGAAATCGATGGGTTGATACCCGTACCCTCATATCGCAAAGTCCCAAGGTCCCGATTCGAGTCGTGCAAGCCCATTTGTGAAGCAGCACCTAACTGCCACAGGCTCCCATTGGACGACGGCTAGCAAAAAAGGAAATCCAGGGCCATTCCTGGCGAATACAGGTCCCCCAAGTCGGCTAATAACCTACGAATACAATCGACTGTAACTCGGTTCGGTGGCAATGTGGTTTGAACGCACCTGAGTCAGCTACGTCACTGTTCCGATGAGCCGGTTATCTGCCGGTGGAACGTAGGCTGAGACACCACTGATATCTGTCAAACCCACCTAGAATTCGGAGACTCCGACTGAATTGAATATGGTAGAGAGTTAGAGAGGGAACTGTATAACGCACCTACCCCGGACCCGCCCTGCTTGCTCGTGCGCACACCACGCATGGCGGTCGCATCGCGTCGTCATCCCCCGCTCGCTCGTACATATGTCCACCCATGCTGCACACTCCCTGACGACAACAGTGCCCCAGCAGTCGCGACAGCAATTTCCATGACATCTTTGTGAGCATGTCGCGACGCAGCTCTGCCGGTATACCTATGGGTACGGATAAGTGTATGCGACCCGCGCGGTTCCGAAGGGGAACATAAAACGAGTTTTGTACTCTGTACAGGGAATTGATGGCAGAGATGGGGATTAGCCCAGTGAATGAGAGCCCTTGAGCTCCAGGCTAGTACATAGATTTTCCTTAATTAATTGAGTGTGCCAGGGAAAAAGAACGTGCAGGGGATTTCTTCAAAACGGACTGGAGACAAAGAAAACGCGCAGAATAATGTACACGCCATTTGAGCCGGAGGGCCAGCTAAGTTACAGCCCGCAGGCCTCAGCTGGGACAACATGCAGTGCTGCTGCTTGCCGGCGCGACCTCGAGGAATAAGGTACGACCATCCTGGACTCTCTTGAGTCGGGACCGTGCGGGTATCGCATGTTGACTGCAGGCATCTCCGACATTCGCCGGGAAAGTCCCTCGGGTCCAGGAATGGGGAATTTGACTTTGGCGAGCGCTCTGTGCCAGTGTCAATCACCGAGCATCACAGCCATGCCAAATGCACGGTTTTTTTCCACGCCTTGACACATCGGAGTCTCGAGCTCGCTGCGCTCCACAGCCCAGGGTAACGCGTTTTATTGGTCGAGATGGCAGCTCTCTCGGCGATGCCTTCGAGTTCAACGATTTCCGATTGTCCGTGCTGGTGGGTCCTCGACCCTCTGCTGGCACGTGTTTCAGAGTAGCGTGTTTACCAGGGCCAGACTGTAACAAGCGCTGTCCTTTCCTTGACTCGAGCTGGTGGTGATTTGAGGACATGTTGGCAGGTCTGCGAGGCAGAAATTGTGGGGATCCCCCGCCCGTGGGAATTTTCGGTGAGGGTGGAGTTTCACGTTACTACCCGCCTACCTTTCGTATGGCGATTCTGAACAACTCTTACGGTTGGTTGAAACTTATTCTATGCAAGCAATCCGAAGCTACTGTACTCTATATTCTGTTCGCATACTTTCATCCACTACTCTACATTATTCCTGCGTGCCTCTATGCAACCATCCATTCTAGTACTTACGATGTCACACGCAAGAACCGAATGCCAGGAGGGCCCTAGTATGTCAACTTGAGGGCAGAAAATCTTGACGGGAATCAATAGTATCTCCCACGAACGCCACTGGATCTCGTGCGACTCGAGACGCCGTCTCGAAACTTGGTTCAGGTTCATTGGGCGAGGGGCCCGAGAGAAAGGTGGGTCGACAGCGTAGCAGTTGACGTCTGGCTGCGGGACGAGGGCCCATCGCAGCGCTTTCCCCCAGGCAGGTGAGGAAGTGATCAAGGATCTCCAGGCCATCAAGGCAATTTTCTTCGGCAACGGCGGTGCGCACGCTTTTCCTAGCCCCCGAACCTGGCGCCTTTGAAACGCAGAGCAACAGAACCCGTCCTCGAAGTAGCCGTACAGCTCGCCCAAGAAACCTACGCCATCGACTTGCTCCTCATCCTTCGTCCAATACGCTTTGAATTCGTGTTTCGGAAAGACGTCGTGCAGATATTAGTTCTCGTCTAGGAATTGAGCCACCATAGCTTGCGTCATGAGAGTATGTACCTCCTTTAGATTCGCGAACGCGTTACAGGAAATGCCAAACGAAGCCGTCTCGATGTAATGCGGATCGAAACATGTAAAAACTAGATCGAGGTCAGCAAAAGAGGGACCGTGCACACGTTCTGGGGGACACTCACTGTTCAGAATAGAGCGAGATCTTTACGAGTTGTTCGTGGCGAAGGATCTCCCGCAGAATCAAGCCAGTGTTGAGTGCAGTCTCTTCATTGGCATATCCAGTAGACGCTGTCAAGACGATACCCTGGCGTCGTGCAGAGATAAACTCAACGGTGGGCAAGCGAGTACCAATTGGCGCCGCAAGGTGTCATTGACGACAGAGTACATGTTCCCCCATCCTCGCCTTCTCCCGCATTCTCCCCAAGCAGTTTTTCGTATTCTTTACCCCGTTCATCCTTTCCTGGAACGACATCACCCAACGGCAGTCCCTCAAACCGCTAGGTGAGATATTGCTCGATCGCACCGATTTCATTGTCATGACGCGCTTCATCGCTCAGGACGCGAACTTTAAGACGATCACGAACTTGCTGCGCAGCAGGAGCAAGAACGTTCAATCCAAAGCGCTTCACGTCTTCAAGGTCCGTCCGTCCCCTCCCTGGATTTTTCTCTTATCCCCAACGTTTGCGCAAGTTTTCGTCGGCAATCCCAAGAAGCCACCTGAAATCGAAGCTATACTCTGGCGGAACGCGAACAGTTTGCCGTACGTATGCAATTTCCGCTCGTTACCTCGAGATAGGTATCTGATGCTTCAATCTGCCGCATCGATAGGACAAGAAGCAATTTCTGATCGTCCAGATTGAGAAGCTGTAGCCCAGTGCAGTGGTTCGAGTCCTGTCCTCGGTTTCGTTCATCCAGCTGGTCTGTTTGTCCTTTCGGGGATGATGCCTACTCCACCGTGAGCATCCCGTCGGGGTCTTATATATTACCGGGCGCACAATCATTGGATTGAATGGATAAATGAGTGCTGCTGTTGTATTATCACATACCCTGACAAACACGCCACGTCGGGCTTGACGGCGCCCCAGCGTTCCGTAACTTCTGGTAGTGTGTTGAATACCGTCGATAATCTCAAGGTGCCCATTCGGTTCACTCGAAATGGGCACCCTGACATATTGGGGTATTCACATTCACAGGTCTGGTGGAATGTTGTGATGATGAAACGGGTATGCGCGCGCTGGGATGCCATACTGGAAAAACGAGAAAGAAAAAAGAAGAGGGATTGTCGTGGCTTCTTTCAAGGAGGATGAGATCGATGAGCCCACCTGCCCATCGTAGCCGTTCTGACTCTGGTGGGGCGAATTCGATCAGGGTGGCTTCGTTGCTTTGTGGGAACTGTCGCGGAGGACGCTCTTTTGCCTTGAAGACGTGTGACGACTCTGGTCCCTCGCCCTGGACCTGTTTGGTCATGTTCGGTGCCGTGCAATAGGAAGAGAGAGACTAGTATAAGCGCGGCGAGACAGATCCGGCGACCTCTGAGGCGTATGTGGGAGAGTGTGGAAAGGCACGGTCGAAAAAGGCATGGGCTGTGGTTGAGGCCAGGTTGGGCATGTGTCAGACCCACCACACCGCCCAAGGGGACTTTGTCTCTCAACTTTCTCAGATAGCCAGCACAAGTCAGACGCATCAGTCTCGCAGATACCCCTCGCTATGAACTTCTTCAAGACGAAACCGCGAACGCCGCCCGACCTCGTCCGGGGTCTTCGAGATGCCATCCCAAAACTTGATTCAGGCCCACCAGGCAGCGAATCTCGGAGAAAGGTAGATCGACGAAACCCAGTCATCGTCTCTCTCTCTCAGACGAACCTTCCTTCATCTAGGCAAGCGAGGAAGTGGCCAGGAACCTCCAGGCCGTCAAGGCGATTCTCTATGGCGACGGCGGTGCGTCCTTTCTGCCCTCGCTCCACCTCAACCCCGACCCACGCCTAAGCGCCAAGCCACAGAACCCGTCCCCGAGCTGATCGCACAGCTCGCCCAAGAAACCTATTCCACTGATTTGCTCCTCATCCTCGTCCAGAATATCGCACGCTTCGATTTCGAATCTCGAAAGGACGTCGTGCAGATATCCAATAATCTGCTGCGGCGCCAGATTGGCGCCCGGTTACCCACCGTCGAATACATCTGCGCGCGACACGAGGAGGTCATCTTTGCTGCGCTCGCAGGGTATACCAATGAAGAAATCGCACTCAACACGGGCATGATCCTACGGGAGATGCTTCGACACGAGCAGCTCGCAAAGATCCTGCTCTACTCTGAACAGTGAGCGCCCAACTGTGTGCGCGGTGCCTTCATTGCTGATCTCGAGTTAGTTTTTACACGTTTCCACATTGCATCGAGACGACTTCGTTTGGCGTTTCCTGTGACGCGTTCGCGAATCTAAAGGAGACACTCACCCGACACAAGCCTATGGTGGCTGAATACCTGGACAAGAACTACGATAGAGTACGTTCACCCCTCTGTTCACTCTTCTCCCGTACTGAGTCCGAACAGTTCTTTGCGTCGTTTACGACGCTCATCCTGTCCGAAAACTATGTCACGAAGCGGCAGTCGCTTAAACTTCTCGGCGAGATATTGCTCGACCGTACCAACTTCAGTGTCATGACGCGTTATATTGCTCAAGAGGCGAACCTGAAGATGATGATGAATATGCTTCGCAGTAAGAGCAAGAACATTCAGTTCGAAGCGTTTCATGTCTTCAAGGTCTGTTTTGTTCATCGATGTTGCTTCAAGTAATTTTGTATTTTATTTCCGAAATCTCTACAGGTTTTCGTCGCCAATCCCAAGAAGCCGCCTCAAATCGAGGTCATACTCCGGCGAAACAAGGAGAAGTTGCTTACGTTTTTGAAGAACTTTCACAACGACAAGGAAGACGAACAGTTCAGCGTATGTACTTGTCTTTCGTGTCTACTCTGAGGTGGACGCTTGACACGTCATTTGCCACGTCTACAGGACGAGAAGCAATTCTTGATAGTTCAGATTCAGAACCTATAGCCCTGTGTAGGGTGGATCAGCCCCTCAGCATCGCTTGCAACGGGCTGCGTATGACGTGTCCCCCTCACGATGGATGTTGTCCGCCCTCTATCTGTCCTTCTTATCTGCTTGTGTCCCACCCCTTCATACGTGTATCATAACCCACTCGTCACACCGCGTCGCTGACTCCCCCCATCCTCTATCTTGTCCCGCGCACGATGTATTAACACGCACGTGTGTGTGATATTGCGTGTATCGGCATGCGCAAGGGGGAGGGCGGGCGTATCTGATATGCTATCCGTGTTATCGCGTGGGGCACAGTGTCACCCATACGTCTGCCAAGAGACCCTGCACCGTCCGCACTTGGGCCGTATCTACATGGGGGGTTTAACTAAAAGCAGATCTCTCCCCACGTTCCTATACCCCATATGTACGTTGGGCACGGAGCGGGGAAGATGGGAAGTCGTTGGAAGGGATGACGGACGGTGGGTACGCGTGGAGATTGGAAGACCACGCGGGAACTTTGGAGGACTGCGGGGTGCTCTTCTCTTGTGTGAGCTGAGCGCTTGGAGTGGGCAAGCGAGCTGGGATGGAAGGGATCGAGGTATGGCCCATGCTTAATAGCCGGCCCACTACGGGCACATCTTGAGACACTGGAGAAGTGTTGATGAGCCTCGGTCAAAGTTCGGTACAAGACAAAGAGGCTACATACCTGTAGCATGCGAATGCAAGTACAGTGAGTAACTCTTGTTCCAACGATTCTTGTATTGTGTGTTAACCGATCCGAAAAAGTGACTGACTGACGGTGAATCAGTGACAGGAGACGTTGGCAAACTGATTAAGCGATGTCGAAAGAAGCTGACTTACTGAAAGTTGTGCCAGTGCATATGAGTAGCTCCCTTGAACACTCCATGAGCTTTACAGTCAAGTTCACCATGCGGTACGCGTTCCCTGGCTAACGAATACCATACCCAGCTCCACCGATCTGTGCCAGCTATCCCCATGGGCTCCTCGCCTGATGTAGTGCCGGCGGCGCTGCCAGCTGTCCATCCACTTGAAACTTTACTACCGAGGAACGACTCCGCTGAAGAAGCTTGTTCTCTCTATCTTTAAAACAACTCCCATTTCACTCTCACATTCCGCAAGATCAGAATCACGCCATGTCCTCCGCATCTTCGGGCGGTTTTTTCGTAGAAACGAAGACGACCGAGCCACTCAAAAAAGGCCCCAAATTTTGGCTCATCTTCGTCTCCATGTGTACCTGCCTCTCTCTCTCTGCCCTTGAATCATCCTCTGTCTCTACGGCACTTCCTACCATCGCCAATACTCTACACGCATCTCAGTTCACATGGGTCGGCTCTGCATATGCCCTTGCTTCCACTGCATTCCTCCCCATGAGCGGTAGCCTCGCTCAGGTGTTTGGTCGCAGACCTGCCATTCTGCTAGCCATAGGGCTCTTCGCGCTCGGCAGCGGTATCTGCGGCGGTGCGAACAGTATGAATATGCTGATTGCAGGAAGAGTCCTGCAAGGTTTCGGTGGGGGCGGCATTCAGTCTGTTACAGGGATCATCCTAGCTGATCTCGTCACCCTGCAAGAGCGGGGTGTATATGTCGGTTTATACGGACTGTGAGATCCACTCCAATCATGAGGGTGCTAACTCATACGTGTATGTAGCACATGGAGTCTCGCTGCATCGATCGGACCCGTCGTTGGGGGTAGCCTCGCATCCCGGGGGCAGTGGCGCTGGCTTTTCTGTGAGTGTCGCAGTCTCATGCATATTTTCTGGGATGTTTAATCCATGTTCAAGACCTCAATCTCCCTATTTCGTTTATTGCGTGTCTGTCGGTCGTCTTCCTGTTGGATTTGCCAATTCCTCCAGGCAGTTACCGAGAGAAGTTCAGGCGAATGGACTGGATGTATGTCCGAATGCGATGCTCGCCTGTTGGCTCCCACTTACCCGCTGTCTTGTTGACAGCGGTAATTTGCTTGTCATTGCGAGCACCGCCGCATATACGATAGGTTTGACGTGGGGCGGTATTACTGCGCCGTGGGATTCAGCCAAAGTCCTCGTCCCGTTAGTCCTCGGTCTCATTGGCCTTGGAGTCTTCATTGCTTATGAGGCTACTTTGGCAAACTACCCCCTCGTATGTACTTCTCTATATGCTTTTATCTAGGTTGCATCTTACCCTATCCATGTCAGGTGCCATTTTCTTTATTGACCAACCGGACCAGCCTCAGTGGGTAAGTAATATCGTCGGCAAACATTCTTCTGCACGGCTCCTGACACACATTAGTTATTTGCAAACATTCTTTTCCATGGTGACCATATTAGCGGTTGTTTGTGGGTTTTTTTCGAGGCTCCGGTATCCCCTGTTGAGCATGACTGCTATACAGACTACCTCCCTGTCTATTTCCAAGCCTGCAAGGGTTCAGATCCCGTCCAATCCGGCGTTTATTCGCTGGCATTTTCAACCCTTGCGCCTGCGATCGTTCTTACCGGGATATCGATCAAACTTACCGGAAGATATCGAATACAGTCCTGGGTGGGCTGGATTATTACCATCGTCTCGTTTAGTTTGATGAGCACGGTCCTCGCAACGGACCCCCTGGGGAAGTCCATTAAGTACCTAGTGTTCCTTGGCTGCGGTGCGGGGTACGTCGTGTCCACTGGCTCTATTTGATGCGCTAGATTAAAATTCCTTGACAGAATACTATGCGCGACGCCCATGTTCCCTATTCAAGCACCCCTACCGGTATCCCAGAATGCCCCCGCTCTTGCCTTTATGTGGTTCCTGCGCTCGTTTGCGTCTGTGAGTGCCATAACTCCTGATTCATTCGTTCGTTTTTCGTTTGTCCTGAGGTGCGATATCGTCCGTAGGTGTGGGGTATCACCATTGGAAGCACCGTCCTGCAGAACGAGCTCGCCAAAAAGCTGCCCGCTTCGTTTATCCGGTCTGTTCCTCAAGGGACCGCCATCGCGTATACGCTCATTCCAGAGCTCCACACGCTCCCTCCGCAGACGCTGTCCGAGGTCCAAGTCGCGTTTGCAGGGAGCCTCGCGATGTTGTGGCGGATCTTGGCTGCCATCAGTGGCGTCGGACTCGTGGCGTCGTTGTTCATGCGCGGACTCCCGCTGCATAATGCGCTCGATGCGGATTGGACGTGGAAGAACGAGCAAGTGGAGTAGTCGGTACGACAGGCTCCTTTGGGCAAACCGAATGGTGGAAGTTGGTCGAGTCGCGCGTGATAGCCTTTCCTTAACTCGTCTACTCGGAGATCCCCTGTCCTTTCCCCCCTGCTCCGTCCGAGTTATCTGGTATAACTTCGGAGTGATAACGTTTGAGGCTCCGTTGCGCCCTGTGTTCTGCACCAACATGGTTTAGACTCCGGCACACCACTTCCATGTTTGTGGTCCTTGGTTTTTTCTCCCTCCGTCGTCGCTGCCTGTGGTGGTGGCCGTCTGCCACGTAGCCATGCGTTCAAGCTCGCCTGGAAGCTTGTCCTCCCCATCCACCACAGAATTGTAGTATTGGCCGCTCTGCCATATCTCGCGAGGCTAGTGAACTTGAAGCTGGAAGAGTCTCTTCATGCTCTTCGTAACCTCGGGAAGTCGACTTCCAGAGAGTCAGTGCGTCAAGGACGTCCAAATGGACACAGTCCTGCCCAAGACAGGTGCCAAACTCTGGCTCATCTTCGCATCTTGTACCTGTCTTTCCCTCTCCGCACTTGAGGTATCCTTTGTCTCTACAGCACTTCCTACCGATGCTCTACGCGCATCTCAGTTCACACTGGTCGGCTCTGCTTATGTTCTTGCTTCCGCTGCATTTATATCCATGAGCGGCGGTCTCGCCCAGGTGTTTGGTCGCTGCCCCATCTTTTTTCCTCCCGGGAGTGGTATCTGCGGCGCCGCAGATAGTATAGATATATTCATTGTGGGCAGGGTAGTACAAGGAATGGGTGGAGGCGGCATTCAATCTCTTACCGCGATCATTCTAGCCGATCTCGTCACCCCGCAAGAACATGGTATATATTCCGGATTGTATGGACTGTGAGAGCCGATCAACCACGGGATCTAGGAAGGCGAACTCATTCTCTTCGCTCAGCGTATGGTGTCTTACTGCGTCAGTTGGACCCATCGTCGGGGGTAGCCTTGCATCGCAGGGACAATGGCGATGGATTTTCTGTGAGTATTCCGGCCTTGCACACATTGTTCGGCGACTCAAACAAGCTCCCGCAAGATATCAATCTTCCGGTTGCACTCGTTGCATGTATGTTGGACATCTTTCTAGCATATACGATAGGGTTGACATGGGGTGGTATCACTGTTCCACGGGCTTCAATCGCAGTACTCGTCTGTATATCTCAATACTCTTCGGTCTGAATCGTAGTTCACCATGTTCGCGCTAGGTGCCGTTCTCCCTAATGACCAACATGACCAGCATTAGTAGGTGAGGAATATCGCCCGTAATTGTCGATTCTCGCGGTAACTCAGTTCATTAGTTATATACAGACGTTTTGCTTCACCGTACTTACTTTGGGAGTTGTTTGTTAGTTCGTTCGAATGAGTTTCTACCTGCTCCGTACGATCACTTTACAGATTACTTCCCAGTCTACTTCTGGGCTTGCAAGGGCGCATCTCCCGTCATATCTAGCGTTTACTCGCTCGCATTCGCATCACTTGCACCCGCGGCTACCATCACTGAATTATCGGTTAACTCTACCAGATGATTTCGGCCACAAATGTGGATGGGTTGGCTGCTTACTGCCATCGCTCTTGGTTTGATGAGCACGATCCTTGCAACGGATTCTCTTTCGAAATCTTTGGGTACGTGGCGTTGCTTGGCTAGGGTATAGGGTAGGTCATGTTCACTGATTGAGGTTTACACCTAAGCGTAACCCGCATCAGTGTGCTATCTGCGATGCCCATGTATCCTATTCAAGCGCCCTTGCCGGCGACACAGAATGCACCTGTCCTCACCTTCATGTGGTTTCTTCGTTCGTTCGCCTCCGTGAGTAGTACCTTGTTTCCCTTTCATTCGCAGGCATGTCCTCAGGTACAGCCCCATTCGTTCGCAGATGTGGGGTATTACCATCGGGAGCACCGTCCTGCAAAATGGGCTCGCAAAGAAGCTTCTTGCATCTTTTATCCGGTCCGTCCCGCAAGGGACTGCGATCGTGTACGCGCTCATCCCAGAGCTCTCGACGCTCCGTCCGCAGACGCGGTTCGAAGTCGAAGTCGCTTTTGCAAGTAGTCTCGCCGTTTTATGGCGCATCTTGGCCCGTCATTGGCGGTACGGGCTTGGTGTCGTTGTTTATGAAAGGGCTGCCGCTTCCCAGTGCGCTGGATGCAAAATGAGCATTGAAGAATGAAAAAGAACATCAGTCAATGAGGTAGTGTCCAGCGGAAAATGGGCTTGTTGGTATTGTACATGCTGGAGAGGAAACGGTAAGGGTATCAACAGGCTACCGATGGGTCTTGTAAATACTAAGGACCTGAACGTTCAGGTATTGTCGCGCCGATCTTCGAAGGCTTACTGTGGAATATGTCAATGAGGTCAGTCATGAGCAGATGCCGTCTGGATTAGCAAGCACCGTCAAGTCTGGGTATTTCGATGAGATGACCATGATCAGAGATAGCTTTTGTTGCTCTTTGTTCCCTCGTCATCGCAGGCCAGTATGAGCCTTCGGTAACGCGATGTTCATACAGTTGGTTTGACCGTGGCATCGGGGCAGCAATCACCTCACAAGCTTGATCTCGCCACATCCAACCATTGGATATGCTTGGCCAGCTTTGTGCTCGACTCTTTCCGTATCAGCGGGACAAGTGTATGGTAGGTCAAATCCAACCTGCGACGTGCTTTTCGGTTCGGGAGCATGCTGCCGCTCGTCCGTTACCTGCCAGGCACATGTCACACGTCATCAGCTGAGAGAGGGCCATGCTGTAGTGAGTCCTCCTTTCGAACCCGGCTGATCGGGTTCCTGAGGCCAGTACAGGTTTCGTTGTTATCTGACAAAACTGCAACTACATATGTCCATTGTCAACATCTATAGCAGAAGATGCAATCGAGAGTAGGGTGTCTCCACATTTTACCAATTCTCTAGCATTACCTGGGCGCATTCCTGGAAACATGTTCAAAATCTAGATTTCCAAAGGACTTCAGAAACGGACCTTCAGTCTCGCAAAGTTGTGCACAATCGCAACGTTGAGAATTGTTCTCAACTTGCGCTTCATATCCGCTTTTCCGACGACCAGTTGATATGATCCCGAACATTGGCAATATCGTGAGATGTTGTCACAGCGGACTTGCTTGCATTTGGAACAACGCATATCTTGCTGGGCGAACGACTTCTCGATGACACCAACCACCCGGACCAGCTCCATCTCTATTGCGGCCCGGTCGAATTCGCCATTACACCTCGAACAAATCCACCTGGGAGGCCCAACGCTCAAGCCATCTGGCATGAGCTCTGGGTCACGACATAAGTCAAAGTCGCGAAGTGCATCGCACATTTTGCATGCGACGTTGGATAATTTCAGAGTTTCGCAGGGATTTCGGAAGATTGCTTCATTGGCAAACTCTCGGATGCCAGCCAAGTCGAGTAGATTCCGTTTTAATAGACCGATCTCGACTTGGTAGTCTTCCACGAGCCCAAGCACGGCGCATGTAAACTTGACAAACTCGAGGACAGGGTGGGTAAGTGTGAGGTAAGAACCTGGGAGCACTGGAAACGTGAACTGGGAGTGGAGTGCTTCATCGTGCACCGAGTCTCTGTGTTTGGTTTCAATGGAACCAACGAGTCGTAGGAGTCTTCGGGTGAGTTTCCTAGCAATGAACTCGCGAGTTGCATCTATTTCCTTCAGTTTCGCAGCATCTCGCTGCGTAGCGTCGGGTGTGGAGTTTTGCAATACTCGGAGAGGGACTCGCGAGCTCTCGTTTGTCTTTTGTCTGACCTTGTAAAGTTCAACAATGAAGTACTGGATGGTAGAGCCGAAGTCACTTTGTACGGCTGGCGGGAGGAAAGTCTCCATGTTCCATCGCATTTCCACGGTGAGCTCCCCTGCGGGTTCGAGCGCCAGGGGGTCCTCACAAATGACGCCCCCAAAGTTTGCGGAGTCCATGAACAATAGGAAGTCGTAAAAGCGCTCTGTCTGCAAATATACATGTTGGAATAACTCGTTTGACGTGACCGCTACAGTGATATACGTTGCGTAGGCGTGAGCTGTTCCGGGTGGCTTCGAAGTGGCAAGCAAGATTCGACTAAAGTCGGCGTAAATGACGTTGGAACCGAGTCGTTTGAATTCAGCAAGCATTTGTATGAACGTTTTGCGCATAAGTCCATGGATAAAACGACAGATACTTGGGTCATAAAGGCGAGATCCGCTTGTACTGACCCATCGCCAGAAATGGTCAACGGCTAACGTCGCGGGACCCCCAAAGTTGCCCTGAATTTTGTCCACGAGCCAGGTTTTGATCATTGACTTCATGATGCCGAACACTGATGTAGAGACGTTTGACTCTCCGAGGGTGAGGTCGCGTTGTGCTTCGCCCCGATTGTACGCACTTAAAGTATGGGATGTAGAGTCGAAGGCGGTCGTCCCACCGCTCCCCTCCAGCTCGTTGACCACAACGGAATGCAGCACGGAGTTGACCGCCAAGTTGCGGACCGTAACTTCCAGACACACGTTGGAATAACACCCAGGGGTCACGAACTCCGTGTTTTGTAGCTCTTCAGTTGGTCGGCTGTCAGCCTCTATGCCACCGAGATCTGGGCGCTCGGAGGGTGACCACCAGAGGACGATATCCTGTTGTATCAGCCGCCGTGCAAAACTGATATCGGACAAGATGAGAGGTTGGTCATCGTCGATGTGTCCGATGGCAACATCGTAGTAGTCCGAGAGAGCAACCGAACGATCGAGCCATAGACCAAACGTGAGGTAGCGCTGCAGCATTTTTTGGGCGACATGAGTTTGCCAAGGAAAGACGTCGAGAGAATGATAAACTCTCCCTTTAGGCATCGACAAGACAGGAAACCCTGAGAGTTTGGGCACGTGTGTATCGAAGTACACTTGCTCTTTCGACGATGAGATTATGATGCTATATGATAAGTTTTCCAAGAGACCGAGTTCTCTGGAGATCGCTTTAAGAGCGGAAGTGTCCTTGCTGTGGTATGCCATGGTGAACTCGCAAGAAACGGGATATTGGACAGAAGTAGGGTCTGCGTGATGACTCTGCCGTTTCTTCAAGAAGTCTGTATATAGTTCCTGCAGGCGGGGTATACCTTGGCGGCGTGTTGCAGGGTCTACTAGATGCAGTTTCACGGCGCCGCTAGGAAGGAAGAGCGCAAACACGTGAATCGGAGCGTTCTGCGAGCAGGCGTGATAGAGGAATAGATATTTGCCACCGTCAAGGTACTTCTTTCGAGACAGGGAAGGATTGGCACGATCGAGTTGGACTAGATCAACACCTGTGGTCTGGGCTTTGTTCAAAGTCAAACCTAATTCGTCAACGGTGCAAGTTTTGCCCAGCTTGAGTATGGCCCGCATCTCGAGTGGGACCTAGCGGAGTAGGCATCAAAATTACGTCGGGTTCGCAAGGTGATAGACAACACCTACCTGCTGTTCAAACACGCCGTCGACATTCGGATCGTTCGTCAAGTCTGTAAAATGTTCTTGGATGTCTTCGTAAATGTTTTCCTTGACAACTATCTTATATAGGTTGTTACAGGGGATATCCCTGGGCAAATGTCGCGTGACTTTCTCTAGCTGGTAGTACTCTGTGCGGAATAACTCGTCTCTAGGTGGGTTCTTGAAGTGAAGGTAGAACTGCCTAGGAATACGAAGGGGAACAGGAGTGAGATCTCCGTCAACAGAAACCCACATCGTGAAGCGTCCAGAAATCTTGCTCGGTCGGATCTGTACGATGTCCCAGCGTTGCGTCGTTCGTATTCGCGCGCCTCTAAATATAGAAGGGACGACTGCAGACATCTCTCCGCCCCAATGTGATTCACGCATCTTGCGCCAGCGAGGCTTGATTGCTTTCAGCCAAGCTGAATAGTTAGAACCGGGATCTGGAAGAGGACCACTGCACGCGTCGTCTTCTTCGGCCTCTGGACTTGACGCCCGCGTAGCTTTACGGTTTATGACAGCGATACGTCCTTTACTTGGGTGTGTCTGCGTTCCAAAGTCCTCCATGTCACTCTCTCCGTCCTCCTGCACCCTCCGAGGGGCGACGGAGAAAAAGTCTGTAACCTTGTTCTGCTTGAACTTGTCTACAGCTCCTGCAACCCTACGGTGCAACCAGTCGGGATGCCTGATCCTCGGAACGGGATTCGAGACGCCCTGCATAGCCGCAGGAATAGTGATCAACTTCTGAATGACGGAACCCAATCGCTCGATGTAGTATTCCCAGTCTAGAATCGAACGCAGGTCGAAGTTGCAGAGCCCAGGATCTTTGAGCCACTTTCGGAGATAGGTTCGCTTGACAGATTCCTCCGCTGAAAAAATGGCGACGGGAACGGCTCGCTCAGTGACAGGAGCACCGTTGGGCTTTGCGGAGATGACAAACTTGCAAGCGAGACCTTTATCTTTGACCATTTGGTTGCCCAAGAACTCCGCGAGCCTCTTGGCAGTGCTGATCGATGTGGATTTTTGTCCGGCATACTCGGCGAGTGTCTTCGTCATACTTCTGTTCTCGGCAATGAGGTCGACGAGCTCCTCGTCCGAGAGTGTCTCCGCGCGGAAGAAGAGGATATCGAGCCATTGATTGGCGACGTTTGCGACAGCGCCATAGCATTCCTCGGTGGTGGTGCCAAGCAAGAATTTCTCGAAGATTTGGGACTGGAAGATTTTGATGAGTTGGAGTTCGCCACGTCGTTTGACCTCGAAACCTTTCAGCTCGGCGAGAGAGCCATCATCGTTGAACACAGCGTAGCGCTTCTTGAGCAATTTGTCTTCCTCCTTGGACGAGGGGAGGATCATGGCGCGGTAGGGTCCGTCGAGCTCAAAGAAGATGGAATTTTCAGAGTGAATGTCGTAATCCCCAGTTTCTGGGTTAAAGTTGTGGTATTGATGATTCGTAAACCGTGCATGGACAAGGTGATTGAGCATTGTGCACGGATAGGATATGGGAATGGTTTTGCCCCCGGTCAACTTGAACTTGAAGTTCTCCGGGAACACACCTGGAAGCATACACCAAATCCCATCCGTATCCAGCTCGAGAGGACGACCAATTTGCTCCACCAACGCGCGAGCCATCTGAATGATCGTTGCGCCCGTGAGACACGTGATTCCCGCCATCTCCATCGAGTGCCAGCGTGCACCTTTACGCATCACGTACCCGTAGAACGAATTGAGGATGCACTTGTGTGCGAGCTGCAGCGAGTCATAGAGCACGATCATCTTCTTCGCCTCGTCCACTTCCGCCAGCGAACGGCCCTCGCTTAGAACTGCGTCGAGATTCTTCTTCCACGTTTTGAGGAGTCCCTTGTACTCGTATCGCCGATCACGGAATCGGCGCACGGTATCGACGTAGAACGGATTTTCCCGCTGGCAGACTATAGACTCGCGCGTCTCGACCTTCGTATCCTTGATCTTCTTGTACACTTTGCGAGAGTAGTCCCCAAGTCGTTTATGCAACAAAGCTGTCTGCTCAGCCTCCGTCAGGTCGACGAACTTCCGCTGCGGTCCTCCAGGTTTCTTGGGAGGGAAGGTTTCTTGGTTCAGCGCGTGCCGAATCATGTTATACTCGTCCCTATGCGCAGGGAAGAATTCGCCTCTCCACGCCCATTCAAGTCTTCGGTCGCACTTCTTCCCTGGTCGGTTGTAGTCACAAACCGCGCACACCGACTCATCAATCATAGAGTCAGGTTGTAGCCGATTCGACAACATGATGTTGGGGTACATGGCGGCAACGTCAAGGTGGTAGATCAGTGGCTTGTCTGTCCGCCTCGGGTTATCTCGCATGAGCTCGAGGGCGGATCGGATTTGGGACTTGACTTCGTCGTAATTGGTAACCTTGTCCAAAGACTCGTTCGATTCTTCCACAATGTGGAATGTTAGAGCGGCGTCGAGATCGTCAATTAGCTTAGAACTAGCAGTGAGCATGGAGGGACGACGTAAAGGAATACCACAAACCTTTTGAACAGCTTGAGGGACAATCTTGAAATCTGTAGAGATGTCGCTGCGGAAAACGCCAGCTTCTAACGCTTCCACGTGTCCTCCAACATAAGTTTCGGAGGCAAGCAAATGTCCTTCGAACATGTTTAGGTGAGCATCCTCATGTCTGTTGGGCATGATGATGTGCCCTCGGTACGCCTCAACCTGAATCGACACGTGAGGGAGATCCCAATGACATTTCAGGCCTACGTACCATCAACAATGTTTCACAAAGCGTACCACTCCCCTTTCGCAGGACCTCGTCTGGACACAGTGGGATGATGTTGCATAGCGAGAAGATGAACGGGTGCACATATTTCAAGTAGAGATAATAAGTCGCCACAGCATCGGAGACGGAGTACTGAGCAAGAAGTTGCGGCTGTTCCATCGCATACCTGGTGGCTAATTGTTAGTGTGAGCGCTGACCAGAACCAGACCAACGCACGGCGTCATTAATTCGGGATCCAACGCGATCGGGTTATACCCCAACTTTGCTGTCGTGACCGCTTTCAAACCCTGACTGCCTTGTGGTAGGTACGAGTCGCGCTTGACCCACCGGAAGCAGTCCATATGGACACAACAGCGACTCTTGAACTCGTCCTCCGAATCCTTTGCGAAGCCAGTCTCAAGGAACATATCGATACCATTGGCCTTCGCTCTCGCGCAGAGAAACGGAAAGTCGAAGAAATCACCGTTGAACGTAGCCATAACCGTGGGCTTTACTTCTTGGATGTGTTCGAAAAATTTAGTGATCGTCGCAGCCTAGGAAAGTCAACGAATGTAATTCACCGTGGACAGACAACGTACCTCGTCCCTCTCGTTGTACACGATAAACGGCCCTTCATACCCTTCTTTGGGGGTATACTCGAAGTTCTCGATATCTTCACTCACGATTTCGCGATTCGTGATGAGATATCCTTGACCGTCAATCATGTACGAGATCATCATCACCTGGTCGATTTCCTGGTCAGGGAACTTGAGTGGTGCCTTTGTCGTCTCAATATCAAACGCCATGACCACAGGGTCTGCACGCTTGACACGCTCCGGGATCTGCGCAAATTTGGGTTGCCCGGCATCGAACGTCACAGCATACCATAACCCAACGCGCAGTTCGTTGTCGATGGCCACGCGCAAGTAGTAGGGTACATCGAACTCCCGAATGTCGACGATACTGTCGCGAGGGTCCCTGTCCCTATAACTGCCACCGTTGATACTCCCGCCGATTTCCGCCCATTCACCTTCGAGTTCTAGGTTCGAGCTCGGACCCGCTGTGGCATTGACGACCTCCGCATAGGCATCGACGGCGTCCCGTTTGGCACCATTTTCAAGCGCAAGTGGTGCAATGTCGCGCCTCACGGTAAGGAGATCCGAGACGTTTCTAAAGCACAGCTGAAGGTAAAGCCTCCGGTGCCCCATCAAATGATTCGGCAACTTGAGGTCTTCCTTCCTGTCACGTGTGATCTTGTAGATGACGCCTTCGTACCGCTTCATGAGCCATTCCTCAACGCTCGTCTCTGAACCATTCTAAAGTGACAACCACGCCCTGTTAGCACACCCACGCAGACATGTGCCAGAAATACCTACCTTGCATGCGATACAAAAGTACGGCTCATATTGCATCGTGCACTTGAACAATTTGCCGTCATCCTGTATGAAATAGAAATCGACCGCAGCCTTTCCCCCAGGACACTCTGCGTCTTTGACCAACGTCGGATGCATATTGACGAGCCAGCCCTCCCTTCGTCCACCCTCTTGCAACCGTGCGAACCCGAGCTTCTCGTCGATCTCGTCGCTGAGCCGGACTTGCTCGAATCGCTCAGCGAGCTGCGTGCCGTCATCATCGCGTTGCGGTGCGGGTCCGTTTCCGTTGGATGCGCCGCCGCGTCCACCTCTTCCTCTGCCACGACCCCCGCGATAGTAAGAGCTTCCTCGAAAGCTGCCGCGTCCTCCGCGTCCTCCACGCCTGTGACCATTTGACGACAGCCCGAAAGTGGTCCCGCGCGCCATCAGTGAGAAGAGTTGAAGGCAGAGAAGTTTGAAGGGACTCGCGTAGCAACAGTGTGATTGCACGTGATGTGACACACGCGACTCGTCACGTCACGCAACTTTGTTCCCTACCGCGAAAAGCAGCCGAAAACTATTTGGGACGAAGTTTCAATCAGCTGAAGTTAACCCATGTACCGACACAAGCAATTCCCACCACCAAGTGCGTTCTTTACAGCGGGGAAAAGAAACAGGTTGGGGTATCTCATCAAAATACGCAGTACGCATAACACGGTTACGAAATACCCACTCTCACGGCAATAAAGAATCAACCAATGAAAATCCGTAACCAGTACCGGAATGAGCCCATGGGATAAGATGCGGGAAACAATGCAATGACGGAATAGAGTGCGTGAGGGACAGCAAGTGGTCGTTGATCAGTGAAATAGCAATGTAAATGATAGAACTGGAGGAAGTCTGATAAGAAACCAAAGGAAGCCATACTAGGACAAAAGAACAATAACAATCGTAAACCAGATAAGCCAACGGCGCATACCCCTTCCCATCTTACTCTTCTTCGTCTTCATCCTCTTCTTGGATTGCATGCTTAAAAGCAGGGCCTCGGGCCGTCGGTAGTTGCCATCGTCCACCCCTGGCTTCCGGCGCTTCAAGTATCAAATCGCCTTGTCCAGGAGCAGGGGAAGACCTCCCAACTGGTGAATGGCCACCTCTCTGTCTCCCCACAACGCCAGTAGCGGAGCCTACGCGAGCCTTCCCTGCCCTTGAGTGCCCACCGTGGCTCCTCGGGGGTGGCGACATTACCAGTGGAACCGGGGACTCCGGCGCCACATACGACGAATTCGTAGCTGAGCTCGTCGAACTCCCAGCCATCTGACCCAGTCCACCCGCGAACTCAGGTATATCATCATCCTCGTCCACCCAATCGCTCTCATCTCCTATGCTCAGGCTTGGTCGTCCCACATTAAACACGTCTCTGATATCTGACGGGGGTGACATGGCGAGAACTTCGACAGGAAGATGAGTGCTTCGACTCTGCCATCCGGGAGGTTCATGTCCCCAGCTTTTCTTCCATGATGTACGCCCTAATGAACCAGAGTTATGCGAACTGGTGAATGGTGTGAGACGCTTCTGAGCGATAAACGTGCCTGCGCCGCGTCTTGGGATGTTATCGTCTAATGACTTTCTGGAAGAGTATCCCTTGAGCGGTGAGGTCGTTCGTGTCGCCTCACCTTCGGAGGCTTCGTAGAATGACGTGGGTCGTGAAGATGATAGAGAATGCACTGAAGAGGCGGCTGAGTTCGAGCGATGATGCATAGGGTGAGCACTGGCAGCTGTAGTCTGAATATGTCTTACGGCACGCGTGGAAGAGGAAGAGCCCGCCCTGCGGTGATTGTATCTGGGGAGTGGCGACGAGGTACGGTAGTATGCTGACCC
Source organism: Tylopilus cf. leucomycelinus (assembly GCA_038089455.1). Taxonomy (NCBI): domain Eukaryota; kingdom Fungi; phylum Basidiomycota; class Agaricomycetes; order Boletales; family Boletaceae; genus Tylopilus; species Tylopilus cf. leucomycelinus. The sequence goes on from JBBPKV010000079.1 coordinate 23,281, forward strand.
ATTTGATCCCGCGGATGGGGACTTGCAATGTCGGGGAACACCACCGGGAGTAAAACTGCGCACAGACGACGGCCGTGAGGAGTGATCACCCCTCTCAGAGTTGGGTGTCTCCGCACCAAAAGACTGAATAGAAGGAATCTGATCAAGGGCATGCGACTGCTCGATTATGAAGATCTGGCCAGAATTGCCAGACGACCTGCGGGAATTAACGCTACTTGAGCGACGAGACGAAGCAGAGTGACGCTTAACACGACGACCCCGTCCACCTCCACTCGCGCGCCGCTTGACGGTGTTCTTACCGGAAGGGGACATGGAGAAAGGGGGCGGGACAACCATGGATCGGGAATACTGCAACTCGCAGGAACTATCCTGCGATAGTGGTTGCGCAGGCTCCTTTCGTTTACCCTTCCTGTCCTCTTGAAACCAGAGGCGAAACGCGGACAACAAGCTCGCTCGGTTCCTGTTAGGAGCGACGACCCTTCTTCCATTCTCGGTGTAGTTTGGAAGGGAACTTAAAGTGTCGCCTGGAGAATTCGCGGGGGTTGGCGCATATCCGACGGATGGCAACAGCTGACCACCTGCCATTACCCATGGAGATCCGGGTATAGCAGGTAAATCAGAAGGAGGCGAGGGAGATGGGGTTACCGCATCCTTTGCTTTCACCGGCGGTGACTTGGTCAACTTAGACGAACCGCCACTGCCATGCGAGCTGCGAGGATCGTCTCCAGGTGGCGGCTTTTCACTTTCCCGTGGCTTCTCCTTCTCTCGCTGACCTTCACGTTGATCTTTGACCACCTCCGTCGACTTCTTGCGAACAAGACCGGCCGCTTCGAGGGCTGTCGTGGCTCGCTGCATAATGCTAACGCTTCCCGAGCGAACCTTACCATCCCTCTTCAACCTGAGCAGTAGATCCTTATCCTTGCTCTCGGTCCCTTTCTGGCTCCCGCTCGGCGTAGATTGATTTGAAGGTACAGAAGACTCGTTTGTAGTCGGCGAAGGCGACAGAAATGGCGACTTCGCACGGGGAGGAGTGGTCGGGCGCGCAGCCGAACTGACAGTTGGGGTGGGTGGTACTAAGGCGAGCGCCGGAGGGGCAGACATAGGAGAAGCTTCGTCGGTTTGTACTGCAACGCTAAGTTTGTTCCTCTTCCTCGAGCTGGTGGGTCGGTCTCCTTCCTTCTCTTTCCGCCGCTTGGATCCTGACCCCTCTCCAACTTCTTCACTGTAAGGTTCTGAAGCAGCTCGAACCTCACCAAGGATCCGTTTCTCATGTTTACGCATCAACATCCACCAGAGCGCTCCTGCCGAATCGCAAGCATCCGAGATAACGGAATGCACAATCTGAGCGGTGTCAAAGCCCACCTTGCTCAAGGCACTTAGTAACTCGCGCTCAGATGGGGTCGAAAAGATGATCGGAGCTGGTGAACCCAAAAGACTCGCAAAGTCCTGTGGAGGAAGGGGCGCAAGGGGTTTATCACGTGGCGGTGAGCCGTTGCCATCCGAAAGTGTCGACGACACGGAACGGCGTTTCGTGCGAGCAGGCGTGCGAGTTGGATATGGTGGAATTCGAGTGGGATTCGAATGCGAGAAAGATGGTGTCGTCTCCTCCGCACTATTTTTGCTCCCTTCTCCCTCAATCGCGGTCTCGGGCTGCCGAGGCTTTGTATCTTTCGACCATCTGTCGCTCTTAGTAATCGTCGTTTGGTTCGGGTTAGAATGTATCTGGATTGGAGCAGGCCTAGAAGAATCTTGAAACGCATTGGTGGCGTTATCATAAGGAATCGTAGTTGTGGACGGTAAAAGCTCGGAGGAAGCGGAGAGGAAAGTCATTTCTGAAGTAACAGAAGTCGCCGAGGATGTGACTTGTTCTGAATCTTGCATTCTAGCCTCGTTTGTAGTGGGCCTCACGCTCAATGTGATACCAGTGCGGGCAGGCGACGGCGACGCAGGGACCTCGTCCTCGGTTTCTGTAGCGGTAGAAAGGGTAGCGGTAGGCGAGGTAAACCAAGGGGATGCAAGAATCTGAGGAATTGTCGAGCGCTTCGACGGATCAGTCTGTAGAACGTCCCGAAGCAGGTCGCGAGCTCCTGTGGGAAACAGTAAAAATCGATTCGATAAGTAACAAAGTATCGAACCTCTGGACAACCACTCTGGGTTTTCAAATTTCCCTTTGATAACCTTTTCCTTCATGACGGCTTCGTCGTCATCATCAAACGGTAAGGTACCAGTCAAAAGGCAGTAAAGAATGACGCCCATAGACCATATATCCACCTCTGTCTGATGTTCAACAGGTTGAATAACAAAGGTGGACCGCCACTCACCTGGGCCAAGGTATTTCTTACCTTGCAGTACCTCTGGAGCGGCATAGCCGGTAGTACCACAGAAGGTCTCCATATATATACCCTTTTCGTATTCACGCGTGAACCCGAAATCCCCAATTTTGACGCGACACCGTTCATCTAGCAACACATTCTCTAGCTTGAGGTCGCGATGGACGATACCCTTGTCGTGTAGATAGGCAACGGCAAGACACAACTGGCCAAATAACATCCTTGTTTCGTCTTCGGACAAACGACCCTTCTCAGCGAGATAATCAAAGAGCTCTCCTCCAGAACAGAGCTCTGTCACGATCCATATGTGTGTTTCGGTAGCAATGACTTCGTACATTTGGGTAACATGCCGGTGGTGGAGCTGGCGGTGGTGATGTATTTCACGGGTGAGAGAGGCAGACATTGCCTTTGGGATCTGCTTGATGGCGACCCGGGTCGAAGTCAGACGATGCGTGCCCATACGCACTTTTCCATAGGCACCTGTTAGAGATCTTATCAGGTCTGGGAGTGCCTGTTGCAGAGTTATTACTTGCCTTCCCCAATGACTTTACCGAGGGTGTAATTACCTATGACCTTGATCTTTTGGGAAGCGAGCTCCTTCCCCAGTTCATTATAGGCATTAGCAAGCTGGGCCTTGTGGTTCTGGGACACGGAGACGGACTGTTTGTGGCCGTATGCGGACATTCTGGCATATAGGATGGAGTTTACGTGGCAATAAAGGAGGGACACGGGCACAGAAGCCACAAAATAGAGAAGAAAGATTCAAGAAATTTTGTAGTGTAAGTCGTTGCGAATGGTCAAGAACAAGTTGCAAAGATTACTCGCAACCCGCGCGTGGGAATAACATTTCATTCAGCAACACTGATAGGGTCACAACAAAGTATCGACTGTCCGGGATCATCGACATCCATCGTTTTGTTCGACGAACCCGCAATACTAGACACAGGAAAACAGAGCGAAATTAGGAAGACGGTGTCATAGATACAACACAACGAGCATCAGTAGTGGACGGCATGTAGTTGGGCACAGAACGGCTCGACGACTATTTGTGGTGTGTTGCTTTGACGATACTGACAACGATGATGACGATGATGATGGCCACCGCGAGGCCTATAATGATACGCATCTAGAGTCGAGGTTAGTACTCCTGTCTTGCATGACAACACGAATTTACCTTCATGTCCTTCCACCTGATGTCGCCACAGGTGAGAAGAGCGACTGGACAACAGAACAAAGAAGCTTACCACATATTCTAGGGCCAGTGAGCGTGGGATAATACGAGAGGAACAGCGATACTCACTTTGCGTACTCTATTTGCCCCACGACGAAATCCTTGGGCCGAGACAGCCAGGTTGTCTGTTGGGAAGAGCCATATGAGTCAGAAAGGATGGCAACACGGATGAGACTGACCGGTCTTGTCCTGGAGTGAATCCAGGCGCTCGCCTCTTTCGGCGACCTTTGTGATGTTTTCCCTCATGATGCCGACGGTATCATCGATCTGTTGTTGAATGGCTGCGGTTTTCGCATTGCCCTGGGACCCAGAAGGATTCGAGGAGGAGCCATTGCGAGGGAGGTAGGGGTCGTAAGGCTCAGACCTAGGGTTTCGGGAGGTTGACAAGGTATATTAGCCAGGGCATGACTATAAGTGTGGGGACACACGAACATGACTCTGCGTGTTGAAAAGGAGGTTAGCGAGGGATAAAGGGATAAATACGTTTTTACTTGCCGTACTAGTAGCGGGATGTGGTTGACTGCGCGCGGGCAAGGCGGTGACCAGGCAACCAGTCACATGTCACATGTCACAGTTAGTCAGGGTTCTAATTCTGCTCGATCGTCAGTCCTCCACACTGTAGATTAATATTCTCGGAGGTGGAGCGCGGTGAGCGTCAATCCTAGACTACCCTTTGTGATTGCCTCATCAACAAGAGCGGATGTACTTCGGGCCGTTCATCAGGTAACCCAAGCAGACGGCACCAGCACTGTAGAATGAGTTAGACACCTGATTGCGGTATAGAGGTAGGAGCCGTCTAGTTATACACGTAAATGTACTAAGCAGATTGAAATCTCGACCCTAACGCTTTGCGCGCCCAGTCAGTATGCCCGTGCGCCAATTGCCCGCATGATGCGTCAAGCGAACCACACTCGAGATCATAGCCTTGCCTAAATACATTTGCAGATAGGATCTTTCCCTGTCGCCAAGGCTGAGCTTGAAAAACTTGAAGCGATTGTCGAGATGGGTCGGTGGAACGCGTGCTTGTCCCACGCCCATGATGCTTCCCGCGATGCTGACCTGAAGGATCATCGATCAGGGTCTTTGAAGGTGATATGCACTACGACGTGTCGCGCTCAGCCTACCGAGCACCACTGATGGGCGGGATACAAAAAGCCGCGTACAATAATGTACACGTAGACGAATGCCAGTCCAAATGCCAGTCCACCGACGACTCCTCACAATGCCAGAGTCGGCCTTTTTCATTATGCCGAGTGCACAGTTCAGTTTCTCACCACGCCATTTCTTGTTCTGCACCCGTGGTGCGTTATTCGTTCCCATACACCCGGCGTTCTCACCAAACGAATGAATGGCTTATCTGCTCACTTTGTTGAAGCTGGACAACGATCTACAACTCGGAATGTGAGCTATTCGAGTGGAATTTGTAGTCCCATTCTTATGGGAGAAGGCACAGGCTGTATGACTGCAGGTAGTTACCTGGCAGGCGTAACCGGAACCGCCGCCTGTGCCCACGTCTTCCTTTATCGGTACCTCAGCTTCAGTCGCGATGCCTATAGGGGCCTTCCTGTCGGGGAACTATCTGGGATTCGGCGACATTTTTATTCCGCATCTCTTCCCGTTTACGGAGCGTACGTCCATGTTCGAGGCGTGGGATGTAGCAGGTATGTATGTTGCCAGCTCGGTTTACCTCGCAGATTCTCGCGAGCGTGTCCGACTCCGGTGCGTGTGGTATGTGTCCTGTCTTTCCATTTCCCTTTTCTCGAGGTCCCCATGAGAACGTTCTCACCGTCCCTGAAAGTCTCGCACCATGCCGCCATCGTGCCGCATCATCCGCTTGACCGTAACCAGATACGGTGTACGTGGTTGATATAATCCCCGGGATATAAACCTGGTCGGGTATATTTTCTCGATTTTCTCGGGATGATTTTTTTCTCTTGGAACCATGACTCACAGATCACCCCCAGCATCCTCGAATCCTATATCTGATTCGAGCTTATTTCAAAACGCATTTTATGTTGGGATTAATATAGAGAACATTCTGTATGGTGAGTCTCGCGGTTCGTACCTTCAAATGACGCGAACTTGATAGCACACTTGCGCAGGCGTTGAGCTACTCCTGTATTTCAAGACCGCAGGCATCCTGCTGAGCAGAAAAGGAATGCATAAGAGATCCAACTTGGCTTATATGCTCTTCAGTAGCATGATGGTCGCCTTGATTACCATCTGGGTAGCCGCGCAAGCAATATTCGGCGAGCAGATGTGGTTGTTAGATTCTGATTATCCAGGGGGGCCTGGCGCATATTGGGGAACGAACATCTCCGTCTGGTACATGGATTGGGGAATGACCGCGGTCATCGTCCTGCAATTGATGACGGACGGCCTCATGGTAAGATAGGCATGAGGGGTGTCAGAATCCTTACTCAACTGTTTGTCTTCCCAGATCTATCGCTGTCGCATCATCTGGAATAGTTATTGTGCAATCATTATACCCAGCATTTTATGGCTGTCTACTCTCGGTGAGCAATGGTCTCATACCTACCAGTGCCCATGTGATTATCTCTTCTCGTGTTCATGTCCACCTAGTTTTAGGAATCATGATCGACTGGTCCAGCAGTTCACCAGGGGGAAACTTTTTTGTTTGCATTGCTTCTCGATATGGTCTCCCATATTACACGGTCTCCGTGTTCCTGACCGTGATTTTGACATGCATGATATGTTACCGTATCGTGCGACACGGGAAGCAGGTTCAGGAGCATCTAGGACATGAATATGCGTCCCCATACTTTGCCGTCGTCACCCTGGTCGTCGAGTCTGTACTCCCGTACACACTCTCTGGCATTGCTTTCTTAGTGTCATTGGGCTTGGGGAGTCCAACATCAGTAGCATTCATGTGTGTGTATTATTTGATGATGGTACGTGGTCTCCTTCCCTCCTTTGATCATCATGCCAGCTCGCTTGGGCACGTCATATTACAGTGTATATCGCCGCAGTTGCTGATCCTCCGAGTTCTGACGAAGAGCGTATGGGATATCAATGAATCCAGGCAGCCTGAATCGACGATTCATTTCAACTCAGGCGTCACTTCGGAGTTACAATGGCGGGATAGCAACGGGACAAGAGTGCACGTACGGACTTTGTCGAGGGTGTACCTTCCAGACGGACAGGGCAAGGTGAAGATCCCCCCAGTGTAGCTTTGAATGTGGGCAGTCAGTTGTACACAGACAGACCAGTCGCAATCCACTACCTGTGTCCATGATTCATCCTTTAGGGTCACCGTGCTTCCACTAGAAAGGGTATGCAGGATGTGATCTCAGCCGGTGCCTTTGCAATCACGCAATGCGGACTCGATGTTTATCCCATCCTTAACGAAGGGGAGATACAAACACTCCCTCATGCGTGAGTGATTTCAACGTTCCCTGTACCCACCAATTTTGCCATTGGACACGTTCCGCGAAGCTGAACAAACTTGTCTGAACCCCGAGGCCCGAGTGCTGAGTGCTGAGTGATTTCGTCAGAAGGAAAACGCTGTACGTTTTGCGATGGCTTTAACTTGAAGAATGCAAGCCTTGCAGTTTATGAGTCCCAGGATTGCGGAACCGTAACAGCTAGGGCATGCACTAACTTGAAGCTATGCGGAAAGCTTCACCTGTTCTACATTGATGTTGGCATTTTTTTTTATCTATTGATTATTTTCTGGTGGAAGACCATTGCCAACGACGGCCCCAAGCTGCCAGTGGATGCAGAAAGACTGCAAGACCCGGAAGCCTCGGAACTTCCTAGTTTGACATCGGCATTCTCCGATGTGGAATTCCCGTCACGATGTAGTGCTCTTCGTCCAACAGACAGAGTCGACAAGACCCCCGAAAATCCAGCAAGGTAGGCTCGAATTTACGCCCGTTTGTGACACGGAACGTCCTCGAGATGCCTCCTTCCCATTCCTGGAACGGCGATAGCGAAATCTCGTCGTTGGATGGCTGGATGAATCGCTAGGACACTGGATGGACTAACCTCTGATCTTGTGACGATGTCTTGGATTGTATCGCTGACACTTTTTACGCCGCTGCATTCTTCCCTGTACAGATGGTACGTGTGCTGTAACAGCTGTGTGGTGAGACGCATTCCCAATCTCTCTTTATCTTCGGAATACAGAAGCTCGAAATCGACTCTTTCTCCGGCTACCGTATCTACCCTTCAAAGGGTAAGCTCTTTGTTCGCGGAGACTCCAAGGTGCGTCTCGTACTCTATTCTTGTTCCTTCTCGCTCGTCGACGCTCCGGTGGCCCCTTTCCCCCTCCTTAGATCTTCCGCTTCGCCAGTTCCAAGAATGCTTCACTCTTCCTGCAACGCAAAAACCCTCGCAAGATCGCTTGGACGCAGGTGTACCGTCGCATGCATAAAAAGGGTATTACTGAGGAAGTCGCCAAGAAGCGCACGCGTCGAACCGTCAAACACCAACGTGGCATCGTCGGTGCTGACCTCGCCACCATCGCTGCCAAACGGAACCAAACTGCCGCCGTCCGTACGCAAGCACGGCTCGCCGCTATTCAAAAGGCAAAGACTGAAAAGAAGGAAAAGGAATCGAAGAAGGCAAAGGTTCGTTGCGGCGTCTTTTTCTCAGGTGCCTTGTGTCACTGACTGAGCTGGTTTTGTTCCTCGCTGTAGCCTGCTACCCGCGCACCTGTCAGCACCGCACCAAAGGTCTCGAAGCAACAGATGAAAGGTGGCAAGGGTGGCCGATGAGCGGATTTGCTTGGATCCGATTAGCCTATCTATGTGTATCGCACGTTCCTCCCCTGATATGACCTCCGATACACGTGTTTGCCATGCTGCTAGGCCACACCCGATTAAGAACCAAGAAATCGTTGGCATATCTACAGAGGACTGGTAGTACAAAGTGCAGGTAAATGTTGAGGATTGTCTATGTATCATGAGCGGGAATGAGACAGGTAAACGTATGCAGAAAGCGTGCAGAAAGGAGCGAGTGAAACTGTGTTCAGAGTCTGGGTACGTGGGAGCGTTCGGGCGCGTACTTTGCCTGAACAAGGTCAAGGTCAGTCTCACCACCACCACCACGCTCAACTGGCCGACGCTCACCATTTCGTTTTCCTTCTTCGCATAGCCACACTTTTCATAAAAGGCTGTGCGAAACGCGTTGCGCAAACGTGAGCACCGCTCTCTCGCCGCAAAGTTCGAGACGACGAGGACGACTTACGTATATTGGCATCGCTGCAGTTCAGAATGGTCTTGTAGCACCCGCTGTTCTCGCTAATGTGCGTCAGCGCCTGGATGATGTGCAGGCCGAGCTTCTTGCCCTGCTGACTCTTGTCGACGGCGATGTCCTCGATATGACCGACACTGCCAAGCCCACGCAGGAACTTGCGCTCGATGAAGACGGTGCCGACGGCGACGATGCGGTCAAGGGCTTTGTCGAGGACGACAAGTGCGTAGTATGTCCCGGGCACTGCGCGCATGGCGTGGAATTGGCTCGCCCAGGCGGCCTCGCCGGGATCAGTGACGACGGAGAGGACGGAGAGGACGTCGAGGTGGCCACGTTTGTAGTCGGTGGACGCGAGGGGGCGGATCTGCCAGGGCAAGTCAGAAGTATGGCCGACGCTTGGCTGGGGTTCCACGAACGGTCAGTTCTGGGGGTAGTTTCTGGGCGATCTCAGGCGAGACGAGCTCTTCAGGGAACAACAAGTCGAGGGGGAGCTGGGACGTGGAGAACGGGATGGACATTTTCTGAGTGTAATGGACAAGAGAAGACGTTTGGTTGTTATACTACATAGTGTCTCCATAAAAGTTCACAGCCACTGCTACGAGTTGCTACACGAGTGTTGGCACAGCTGAACTTAAACGTTTAAACCTCCTCCCATTGGGGCCCGCCTTACATTTCCCTGGCACACCAAGCTCAATGACATCACATGAGCGACGTCTTCTCAACAAGGATGCCTCCGGTGTGTTATACCGGATACAATCATACAACCGGGATAGATCTCTCTCCAATTTTGGTTCACCCAATGTAGATTTCGTTTCGCCTCGAGCAAGTATGACCGAGGGGCCAATGAGCGAGAAGTAGCGAGCTTGACGTCGAGGCCCGCAGGGATGTCTTTCCAGTGTGGCCCCGAGACTCGACGACGAGAACGAGGCGAGAAGATCCGAAGCCGTCGTCATTCTTCTGCATATTCATCAAGGCCTCGGACTTTCAACATCAAGGTCACGGCTCGGTGATGGTCCGCCTTCTTCTCGTGGCCCGACGGGACACCGTGGCGGCCTTTCAATACGCGTGGCCATAGCCTGTGTGCTGCCCAGTTTCCCTCTCGACTCGTGGACAAACACGTCTTTCCGGCTAAATCGAAGTCGGTCCGAAAATTGTCTTTGGTGCGTACGTTCGTTGTGCTGTGTTTAGAAAAATGTGACGGTGCACTTGTGCGCTTCAACGGAACGATGCGGAGACCCTGCAAGCAATGAGATTGTGCATCGTGCAATGC